>CM051258.1:28469773-28629773 GCA_027921565.1 Artemia sinica
GACTGAAATATTCCAACTCTTGCATTTCAAGAACTAATCCAAATGAACTTTGAAGTAAATCAAGAGATGTAACTGTTCAAGATAAGCCACGACAAAAACACTTCTGAATATTCAACTCTTGCATTTCAAAAAGAAATGGAATCCAAAAATGAACTTTGAAAAATCAAGAGAATGTAACTGTGACATGTAAACCATGACAAAAACACTACGAAATATTCCAACTCCTTGCATTGGGCAATGAAAGAAATCCAAAATGACTTGAAAAATCAAGAGAATGTAACTGTGACAAGGTAAAACCACGATAAACACACTATTGCAAATATTCCAACATCTTGCATTTCACGAAAGAAATTCAAAATGAAAATTGAAAAATCAAGAGAATTTAATTGTGATATGGTAAACCACAACAACACACTACTGGAAATATTCACCTCTTGAATTTTCACACGAAGAGAATTCAAATAAACTTTGAAAAATCAAGAGATAAAATAATGTAAAAATCCAAAATGAACTTTGAAAAAATGAAGAGAATGTAACTGTGACCAGGTAAAAACCATGACAAAACACTACTGAATTATTCCACCTCTTGCATTTCAATGAAAGAAATCCAAAATGAACTTTGAAAAATCAAGAGAATGTAACTGTGACAAGGTAAACCTAATAAAACATTACTGAAATATTCCAACTCTTGCATTTCAACGAAAGAAATCCAAAAATGAACTTTGAAAAATCAAGAGAATGTTAACTGTGACAAGATAAACCCACGATAAAACATTATTGAAATATCCCAACCCCATACATTTTCCACGAAATAAATTCAAAATAAACTTTGAAAAATCAAGAGAATGTAACTGTGACAAGGTAAACCACGACAAAACATTACTGAAATATTCCAATTCTTGCCATTTCAAGGAAAGAATTAGTAAACCACGACAAAACACTACTGAAATATTCCAACTCTTTGCATTTCACGAAAGAAAATCAAAATGAACTTTGAAAAATCAAGAGAATGTAAATGTGACAAGGTAAAGCACAACAATAGTAAACCACGACAAAACACTACTGTAAAATATTCCAAATCTTTCATTTCACGAAAGAAATTCAAAATGAACTTCGAAAAATCTAGAGAATGTTAACTGTGACAAGGTGAGCACAACAAAACACTACTGAAATATTCCAACTCTTGCATTTCACGAAGAAATCCAAAATGAACTTTGAAAAATCAGGAGAATGTAACAGTGACAAGGTAAAGCACAACAAGACACTACTGAAATATTCCAACTCTTACATTTCAACGAAAAAATGCAAAATTAACTTTGAAAAATCAAGAGAATGTAAAAATCCGAAATGAACTTTGAAAAATCAAGAGAATGTAACTGTGACAAGATAAACCACGACAAAAACACTACTAAAATATTCCAACTCTTGCATTTCAAGGAAAGAAATCCAAAATGAACTTTGAAAATTCAAGAGAATGTAACTGTGACAAGGTAAACCATAACAAAACACTACCGGAATTATTGCAACTCTTGCATTTCAAAGAGAAAGAAATCCAAAAATGAACTTTGAAAAATCAAGAGAATGTAACTGTGGACAAGGTAACCACGACAAAACACTACTGAAATATTCCAACTCTTGCATTTCAAGGAAAGAAATTAGTAAACCACGACAAAACACTATTCACAATTCAAGAGAATGTAACTGTGAGTAAACCATGACAGAACACTACTGAAATATTCCAACTCTTGCATTTCAGGAAAGAAATCCAAAATGAACTTTGAAAAATCAAGAGAATGTAACTGTGACAAGGTAAACTCAAGAACCACGACAAAAAACTACTGAAATATTCCAACTCTTGCAATTTCGAGGAAAGAAATCCAAAATGAACTTTGAAAAATCAAGAGAATGTAACTGTGTCAAGGTAAACCACGATAAAACACTATTGAAATATTCCAACTCTTGCATTTCACGAAAGGAATTCAAAATGAAGTTTGAAAAATCAAGAGAATGTAATTGTGATATGGTAAACCACAACAAAACACTACTGAAAATATTCCAACTCTTGCATTTCACGAAAGAAATTCAAAATAAAAATTTGAAAAAAATCAAGAGAATGTAGAAATCCAACATGAACTTTGAAAAATCAAGAGAATGTAACTGTGACAAGGTAAACCACGACAAAACACTACTGAAATATTTCCAACTCTTGCATTTCAAGGGAAAGAAATCCAAAATGAACTTTGAAAAATCAAGAAAATGTAACTGTGACAAGGTAAACAAACAAAACACTACTGAAATATTCCAACTCTTGCATTTCAACGAAAGAAATCCAAAAATGAACTTTGAAAAATCAAGAGAATGTAACTGTGACAAGGTAAACCATGACAAAACACTACTGAAAATATTCCAACTCTTGCATTTCAAGGAAATAAATCCAAAATGAACTTTGAAAAATCAAGAGAATGTAACTGTGACAAGATAACCACGACAAAACACTACTGAAATATTCCAACTCTTGCATTTCAACGAAAGAAATCCAAAAATGAACTTTGAAAATATCAAGAGAATGTAACTGTGACAAGGTAAACCATGACAAAACACTACTGAAATATTCCAACTCTTGCATTTCAAGGAAAGAAATCCAAAATGAAACTTTGAAAATCAAGAGAATGTAACTGTGACAATGTAAACCACGATAAAACACTATTGAAATATTCCAACTCTTGAATTTCACGAAAAGAAATTCAAATGAAAATTGAAAAAAATCAAGAGAATTTAATTGTGATATGGTAAACCACAACAAAACACTACTGAAATATTCCATCTCTTGCATTTCACGAAAGAAATTCAAAATAAACTTTTGAAAAATCAAGAGAATGTAAAAATCCAAAATGAACTTTGAAAAATCAGAGAATGTAACTGTGACAAGGTAAACCATGACAAAAAACACTACTGAAATATTCCGCCTCTTGCATTTCAATGAAAGAAATCCAGAATGAACTTTGAAAAAATCAAGAGAATGTAACTGTGACAAGGTAAACCATAACAAAACATTACTGAAAATATTTTAACTCTTGCATTTCAACGAAAGAAAGAAATCCAAAAATGAACTTTGAAAAATCAAGAGAATGTAATTGTGACAAGGTAAACCACGATAAAACACTATTGAAATATTCCAAAACTCTTGCATTTCACGAAATAAATTCAAAATAAACTTTGAAAAATCAAGAGAATGTAACTGTGACAAGGTAAACCACGACAAAACATTACTGAAATATTCCAATTCTTGCATTTCAACTAAAGAAATCCAAAAATGAACTTTGAAAAATCAAGAGAATGTAACTGTGACAAGGTAAACCACGACAAAACACTACTGAAATATTCCAACTCTTGCATTTCAAGGAAAGAAATTAGTAAACCACGACAAAACACTACTGAAATATTCCAACTCTTGCATTTCACGAAAGAAAATCAAAAATGAACTTTGAAAAATCAAAAGAATGTAACTGTGACAAGGTAAAGCACAACAATAGTAAACCCACGACAAAACACTACTGAAATATTCCAAATCTTGCATTTCACACGAAAGAAAATCAAATGAACTTTGAAAAATCAAGAAAATGTAACTGTGACAAGGTAAAAAACAACAAAACACTACTTGAATATTCCAACTCTTGCATTTCAACGAAAGAAATCCAAAATGAAACTTTGAAAAAATCAAGAAAATGTAACTGTGACAAGGTAAAGCATAACAAGACACTACTGAAATATTCCAACTCTTGCATTTAAACGAAAGAAATTCAAAATGAACTTTGAAAAATCAAGAGAATGTAATTGTGTGACAAGGTAAACCATAACAAAACATATTGAAATACTCCAACTCTTGCATTTTAACGAAAGAAATCCAAAAATGAACTTTGAAAAATCAAGAGAATGTAACTTTGACAAGGTAAACCCACGACAAAACACTACTGAAATATTCCAACTCTTGCATTTCAAGAAAGAAATCAAAATGAACTTTGAAAAATCATGAGAATGTAACAGTGACAAGGTAAACCACGACAAAACACTACTGAAATATTCCAACTCTTGCATTTCAAGGAAAGAAATCCAAAATGAGCTTTGAAAATTCATGAGAATGTAACTGTGACAAGGTAAACCACGATAAAACACTATTGAAATTTTCCAACTCTTGCATTTCACGAATAAATTCAAAAATGAACTTTGAAAAATCAAGAGAATGTAACTGTGACAAGGTAAGCCACGACAAAACATTACTGAAAATATTCCAACTCTTGCATTTTAACGAAAGAAATCCAAAATATGAACTTTGAAAAATCAAGAGAATGTAACTGTGACAAGGTAAAGCACAACAAAACACTACTGAAATATTCCAACTCTTGCATTTCAACGAAAGAAATCCAAAATGAACTTTGAAAAATCAAGAGAATGTAACTTTGACAAGGTAAAGCAGAACAAGACACTACTGAAATATTCCAACTCTTGCATTTCAACGAAAGAAATCCAAAATGAACTTTGAAAAATCAAGAGAATGCAACCTTGACAAGGTAAAGCACAATAAAACACTACTGAAATATTCCAACTCTTGCATATCAACGCAAGAAATCCAAAATGAACTTTGAAAAATCAAGAGAATATAACTGTGACAAGGTAAAGCACAACAAGACACTACTGAAATATTCCAACTCTTGCATTTCAACGAAAGAAATTCAAAATGAACTTTGAAAAATTAAGAGAATGTAACTGTGACAAGGTAAACCACGACAAAACACTACTGAATTTAAGTTTGGTTCATCTCATTCGAAGACATGTAAAAAAAATTGAAAAACTATATCATGTTAAAAAAAATCAAAAAAAAATAGGGAGGGGGGGGGGCAAAAAGTTGGAGGGAGGGGACACCCTTCGAGTTTGGGGGTAAGGAACCTTTGGGGGGTTAATGTCTCTGCTGGTTAGGGTCGTTGGTGCTTATGATCCTTGATGGTTCGTACTCACATACACCTTACTACTTGATTTGCAAGCATTTCTAAGGTTTGTTCTGAATTTCATTATTAAAATTCTTTTCTTGCCATCTACATCTCTCTTAGTATCAACTATTTAGTATACTATAACGTTAAACTCTATTTTGAATTGACAACACTGTCCAAACATCACTTGTGTATTATACAGTGCACAATCAACCCATCTCCCCCAAAAAATATTTTGTTCAGAGATTTCATGTTAAAAAATTATCCAATCACTAATTAGAATCAATCACACTCCTATTATTCAAAACATTAATTAATATCGTTCATAGTGTCCAATTTGCGAATTCCTACCAGCGGGGAATCCCCGCTCGTAATTGCTAATCACTTTAACCCTTTTTCTCCATCGTCAAGTACATGCTCCAAAAAATATTTTATTCAGAGATTTCATGTTAAAAAATTATCCAATCACTAATTACCCCTTTTTTGCAAATGTCAATCAATGAATTCCAATTGTAAAAGCGTGTTTAATCACGTTGCATAAGTACATGCTCTGAAAAGGTGCCAGGGAACGTAATCTCCCCAAACACGTCAAACTGTGATATCAATAGCAATAACCAGTCTGGTAATCTGCCTTGGAAAGGTGCCATGGAAGGTAATCTCCCCAAATAGCACCGGAAGGAACGTAAAGGTCCAGAATAGCACAGGAAGGAACATAAAGGTCTAGAATTCCATAGATACACCCTACTGATATCGCCATGCTGAGGAATCACGTGCTAGTGGACTATTTTGAGAAATCAAAGACGTGGAGACGCCTGAGAATCTGTTTCATACAAATTACAATTAAAGTCTCCGGCTGTAACACAAGATAAACTTAGACGCCGACTTTTTTCTACACAAGAACCTAACTTTTCGCACGATAGAGTAAATAATCGCTCTGACTGATTATTGGAGTAATCAGTGGGTAGATACACACTAATGTAAATACAGGAGTCCATTCTCATTTAGTTCGAACAAGCTACAACGGAGATCCGATTTAACGAAAGTAACAAGTCCACCAGAGGGTCTGCCTCTGTTATTCAGCTTTCTAGAAGGCACGGAGTACGACGTCATACCATCAAGTGTAAGTATGTTGATACCATGTTTAGTTACAAAATGTTCCTGGAGGAAAATCACATTACAACTGGAGCTGAGGCTTTGCAACACAGAAATTATATGTGTAAATGAGCCGTTTATATTCCATGATAGTATAAACGAGTCCATGGGTTTTTAAGTTTTGGGGTTTTTCAGGCACTTTACACTGTAACACGTATGACCACTGGTCTTGCAACAAATGCAAAAGACATTTTTTTGGCATGGAATATCGGGAGTCGATTTTGATCGATGGAACCACACTTAGAACACAGTGCACTGTTCTTACAATCCATGGCGAGGTGACGGATCGCATGGCAATTGAAGCAGTGACGTGGTAGGAACACGAACTCTTCAACCGAAAGGCGTTCAAATCCAACTTTCATCACTTTAAATGTCCGGGACGTGCCACACTGTACTGTTTTAATGCACCTGGAGATTAGCTGTTTCAGCGACAGTTCATCTAAATCTTCTGGCACTCACTTAATAGCCGCGACAAAAGCAGGCTCCTTGACGGAAATGTTGAGCGATGGTTCGGCGCGCTTAACATTTTCAACTATCTGGCCCGCGGTTTTCTTGGACCGGACCACAAGTTTCCAACCGTCATTAGAGCGGCGTAACTCGGCTATATCGTTCGGATTTGGGTACACCTTGTCGATGGTTTTCGTTCATTTGTGGCTTTTAAGTCGTTTGTGGCATTCTCAAGTGTCACAGAGTAAAGTGGTGAGAAGGATGCGGATTGAGGAGGCTGGGACTTGTCAGGCTGGCTGGCCGGGAAGCGGCTAGCATTCAACATAAATCCATATAATCTTCTCGAAAGTTCATTTACTTTGGAAACTATTGTGGCATAAACAGACTCGCCGATGGCAGGTACTTCCCACGGACTGAAAATTATAAACTTTGGGATCAGAACATTTTGCTTTCCCGCCTTGACCAGCAACTTGCACATATCAGTAATATTGTCATCATCCCTGGCATACAAAACCATCCAGGCTGGGATATCCAGCTCACTATGAAGGTTCATCTTAGCTTGTAATTAAATAAAAAAAAACTATTTTTTTAACTGAAAGTAAGGAGCGACATTAAAACTTAAAACGAACAGAAATTATTCCGTATATGAAAGGGGCTGTCCCCTCCTCAACGCCTCGTTCTTTACGCTAAAGTTTTTTTATTGTTTTAATTAATAAAGTTGTGAGACAGAGTCAAACTTTAGCGGAAAGAGCGAGGCGTTGAGGAGGGGACAGCCCGTTTCATATACAAAATAATTTCTGTTCGTTTTAAGTTTTAATGTCGCTCCTTACTTTCAGTTAAAAACACCTTTTTTTTATTTAATTTCTGTACGTTTTTGAATTAATGCAGCTTTGATTTTGGCTCACTGTACATGAATAATTAAAACGAAATTTGCATACTAATTTTAATTTTTTTTGGCTAAATGGCTTTCTCGAAATTTGGTTCTGACGTAACTTACAAATTAACTTACGTAATGAACTTCTATATTCGTATGTTTTTATTACGTATATAAGGGAGTTCACCCCCAAGTCAATTCATCACCCTTTACGCTAAAGTTCGAATTTCGTTCGAATCACAAACCCCTGAATCACAAAGGCCGATTAATTAGAATAGATAGCTCTTTTGAAAGTACTAAAAAGAAAACTTTAGCGTAAAGAGCGAGGTGTTGACTTGAGGGCGAACCCCCTCATATAAGTAATAATTTCTGTTCGCTTTAAGTTTTAGTGTTGCTCCTTACTTTCATTTGAAAAGAACTTGTTTTTTTATTTAATCTCTGATCGTTTTTTAATAATGCTGGGAAATCCAGAAAAAAATCCCTCTTGAAAACGTCTGTATACTTCCCATTAACCAATACTATATGTAAACAATGGGCAAAGTTAATAACTTGCAGCTCTTCTCCCGGGAACTGTGGGGGATTAAGTCATCCTCAAAGACATATTTATTAGAATTTAGACTGTGCTGAACAATATGGCTATCTCAACATTTTCATTGGGTGACTTCAGGAAATAATGAGGGTGGGAGGGGGCCAAGTTGCCCTCCAATTTTTTTGGCCACTTAAAAAGGGCCTAGAACTTTTAATTTCCGTTCGAATGAGCCCTCTCACGATATTCTACGACTACTGGATCGATATGATTACCCCTGAAAAAAAAAAAAAAAAAAAAAAAAAAAAAAAAAAAAAAAAAAAAAAAAAAAAAAAAAAAAAAAAAACACGCATCCGTGATCTTTCTTCCGTGATCTGGCAAAAAATACAAAATTCCACATTTTTGCAGAGGGGAGCTTGTAACTTCTTTGGTAGGATTCTCTGATATGCTGAATCTGATGGTGTGAGTCTCATTAAAGTTCTATGACTTTTAGGGGTTGTTTCCCCCTTTTTTCAAAAATAAGGCAAATTTTCTCAGGCGTGTAGCTAGAAGTTCTGTAGCTAGAAGTTCTTAATTAAGATCCAAGTTAGATCACCACGCGTAATTTTTGATGAGTAAGACTAAACTTGATCAAACTTATATATTTGAAATCAGTATAAAAATCTGATTCTTTTGATGTATCTATTGGTATCAAAATTTCGTTTTTTTAGAGTTTCGGTTACTATTGAGCCGGGTCACTCCTTACTTACAGTTCGTTACCACGAACTGTCTGAAACCGCATCGTGTTCGAAATAATTAATAACATCCTTGACTATCATATCAAGTAGTGAATATATGTAAACTTACGCAAATTAGACAAACTCCGTAACAAAACAAAAATTAAAATAACCAAAATACTAATGCTTATCACGAATATGAATCCTTCAACTTATTAAATAAAAACAAACAAGTTTTTTTTAACTGAAAGTAAGGAGCAAAATAAAAACTTAAAACGAACAGAAATTATTACGTATATAAAGGGGGTTGCCTCCTCCTCAACGCCTCGCTCTTTACGCTAAAGTTTTTTAGTACTTCTGAAAAAGCGTCTTATTGTTCTAATTAAACGACCCTTGAGTTTCAGGAGTCATTCTTAAGGAATTGGGACAACGTTCACACTTTAGCATAAAGAGCGATGTGTTGAGGAGGAGACGACCCCTTTTATATACGTAATAATTTCTGTTCGTTTTAAGTTTTAATGTTGCTCCTTACTTTCAGTTGAAAAAAACTTGTTTTTTTTATTTAATTTATGATCTTTTTTTAAATAATGCCAGGAAATTTGGCCCCACCTCCACGAAAAAACCCCCTCCCCACGGAAATATCCTCTAGACAATCTAATCCCGGTGAAAATTTATCCCGGACAACTACTCTTAACCACTTCGTTTGTAAAATTGACACGGAAAAGAGAAAGCAGGACATATAAAAAGTGTATAATTTCCCCTTACAAGTTCACTCTGTGGAAACTTCCCTCCCCATGGAAAATTCCCCCGTGTAAAAACCCCCAGTAGAAAATTTGTCCCCCCTACCTGAAAATATATGCATACATCCCAATATCAAATACTCTGCGCAAATAATGGGCAAGTTTTATAACTTAAAGGCCTTTCCCTTAGGGCTTTGGGGGGGGGGGGGGGGTCATGTTATACCCAAAGGCATAATTATTGGACCTTTCAACTATGATGAACAAAATGGCTATCTCAAAATTTTGATCGGACAACTTTGGGAAAAAGGGACAGGGGGCCTAGTTGCCCATCAATTTTTCTGTCACTTAAAAAGGGCACTAGAACCCTCTCCCGATATTCTAGGACTACTGGGTCGATAAAATCATCTCAGGGGAAAAAAAGAAAAGAAAAAAACAAATAAACACGTATCCGTGATCTTTCTTCTGGCAAAAAATACAAAATTCCACATTTTTGCAGATAGGAACTTGAAACCTATAAACTAGCGTTCTCTGATACGTTGAATCTGATAGTGTGATTTTCATTAAGATCACTTAACTTTTAGAGGATGCTCCCCCTTTTTTCAAAAATCAGGAAAATTTTCCCAGGGTCGTAACCTTTGATGGGTAAGACTAAACTTCATGAAATTTACATATTTGAAATTGGCATAAAAAGCCGATTCTTTTGACATATCTATTGATATCAAACTCCGTTTTAAAATTTCGGTTACGATTGAGCCGGGTCGCTCCTCACTTACAGTTCGTTACCACGAACTGTTTGAAAACCTCCAAAGACGGAAACGTTACTCAGTAACCTGGGACATGCAAATCTTTACTAAGGGTAAAATTCTGCATGACTGATTTTTTGGCATTCTACGTCGGCACAAACTAGTAATTTTTAATGAGGTCCAGTCTTAAATAAGAAAAAAATGTATTATTTTGGCGTCATAGAGCATTAATAACAAATGGGTGGAGCCTAACCTTATTGCTTTTGGCGACGTAGAATAATGTTAATGATGCCTGTGATACGGAACAGTCCCTGAACAAACCCGGAACAGACACTGGAAAGACAATCATATTAATGGTAATCGCGACATGGAACAAACATTGACCCTAAAAAATGACAGGTTTCGAGAGAAAACTCAATAAACTCCTTTAGAAACTCTTGATAATCATACTCATACAGCATCATGGGTTCAAAAGTTTCGATTTTCAGAGGGAGGCGAGATTAGTTGTACTTAGAACCCTTTTTCTGAAACCCTGTTCTAGCATACTAAATTTGAATTTTAATAGTTACTCTAGAACTCTAAAAATGGTTTGTATGGGGGATGAACATCCATAAAGGGTATTATTGGAAGCTCTTACTTTCACCCCCTATAAAATCTGAAGTAATTTCCTGTCTCCAATGAAGCCAGTTAAAGTGTCATTTTATGACCGAATGAGGAGAAAAAGGAGACTTAGCCCCGTCGCTTTATAAGCAACTATGACGTTTCTTCTCTTGAAACGAAAAACAGACTTTACACTCACCACAGAACTAACGTGTTCGTACTTTAGAGTTTTTTTTTTTTTTTTTTATTTCAACAAACGCAGATTTTCTTTCTTCTCAGGTCTTAGAATAAGGACTCAATATCAATACCGGAGGAATATACTTCCCCAGCTTCTTTTGCTTCTGATCAGTTGGGAACATCGCATACTTGTTCGGTGATTTTAATTTATTTTAGTTTTTATTTTAATATGTTTTTTTTTTACCCGTGCCATAAGAATTAAGACCGAATGAAGATAAAAAAAAAAAAAAAAAGAGTATGGTGTTTAGCCAGACAAATAAGACCTAAATTCTTGATACCCATATAAGTAGTATCCTTTGTATTTAACTCATTTAAATCATTAATAGTTGCAAGATTAATAGTTGCAGGATCCTCTGTAAGGCAAAGTGTAAGCGTATGCGACGAATTTGGGAATGAGCTCAACGCAAACGCTATTAATAAGTATTTTGCTAGTATTTGAAGAAGCATTCCACCAATTTCCACTGTTCCCCCCTTGGCTGTTCCATCTGAAATACCTGTGATTTTCCCTCACGAAGTTGCAAAGGTTCTTGAGAGACTTGACCCTAATAAGGCAACTTGCCCTGGAGACATTTCAGCAACCCTGCATAGAGAAAACGCAGCCTATGAGCCTATGAGAGTGGGTACAAATGCGTTTATTAATAGTGTCTCTGATATTATCGATACTATTGCAAAGTATGATGCTGATGATGTTGGTCTGCCAGTCTTTGTTATCCGCCAACCTAGTGAAGCACCACTTACTCCTGCCGATGCTTTTTGTGTGTTGAGTTGCCGTGTGAATTCCTGCTTGTCTGAGCTACGCTCTTTGTCTGAGCGTGTGAGAACTCTCCTGCCTGGAACAATTGGATGTCCTCCGTCGTTAATGCAAGAGTGTACTGTCTCTTCAAAACCGTCCTATGCAGTTGTTCTAAAAAACCCACCTTCTGACCTCAAAGATCCTATTGAGCGCAAAGAGACCCTTGATACCCTGGATGGTCATGATGGTATCGTAAGTGTGAGATCTGATCCTGTGAAGAAAAGGTGGGTAGTCCATACCCGAGATAAAGCCTCAGCCGTCTCTCTCGCAGCCGCTGCAACTAGTCAGCTAAATGTATCCACTCATGTTCTTAATCAAAAAGTGCTTGGTATTGTGAGTAACATCCCTGTTGCTGTGCAAAAATCAGAGCTTATTAGTATGATTCCCGGTCTCGTTGATGCAACTAAAACTGGAAGTTCCGGATCCTTCCGCCTTGAATTTCTAGACGATGCTGCCTTAAATAAAGCTATAAACGAGGGTTTGTGTTTGGGATACGAGCTTTTTAAAATTAGACGTTTTCAAAAGTTACCTCCTAGATGTTACCGTTGTCAATCGCCAAACCACATTGTCGGAAATTGCCCACTCCCATCGACTAATCAAAAGTGTTCACGGTGCGCTGCTGGACATTGTAACACACGTGATAATCCTTGCACTGAAAGCCCGAATTGCGCCAACTGCGGGGGAAATCATGTTTCCTATAGTCTCAGATGCCCAGTGTTAAAAAAAGCTCTGAATAAGGATAAAAAATGATTGTTAGTGGCAATAGATTTCGCTTTGTTTCACTTAATATTAACGGAACCAAAGACAAAGATATTCTTATTGATGAGCTTCTTGATTATGATATAGTTTTCCTACAGGAACATTTTCTAACTAAAGTCAATACAGATACTCTTAAACGGTCACCTAACCACCACACGTTTGTACGTGAAGCTAAAATTAACGCGCGGTCGACCCTCTAGGGGCCTTACAACTTTAGTTCGCCTCGCTAAGAAACCTGAGCTTATTTCTTCTGATCATAATTTACTGGCAATAAAATGCGGTAATATGGTCCTCATCAATGTCTATATGCCCTGCAATCGCAAGAACATTTCTTCCCTATCTGTCTTCGTGGGTTCTTGTAAGCGACTCAGGACACTTCTGCTAAGAGTGACCAATCGGGGATTAAATTGGATTGTGGCTGGTGATATTAATGCCAATCTTCAGTCCCAATCTGAAAGAAGTGACCTGTTTTTTGATGCTTTGCCTAGTGGCTATCAGTTAGTCAATAAAGATAAAGAATTTACCTACATTCATAACCGTGATGGTTCTAGATCAAACCTTGATCAAATTATAGTTTCAAGGGGGTCTCTCGTGATTCCTCCTTTCATTGTTTTGGATGATAAAATTGAGGATGATCACTTGCCTTTAACTTGTGAAATTGAGTCGCCTGCTCTGCTGGCTTATAACCGTTTTTCTTACCATATTAAATGGTTTGATAAGCCAAATTGGAAACGAGTAAATTCTGAAGTTCATTTGTATGTTCTTTGCTCGTTATTATCAAGCCTGAAAGTGCCTTTTCACCTTTTACAAACCTCTGTAAGGTCACCGACAGCTATGATTGATTTAAATTGTTACTATTGCCAGATCGTGCATTGTTTGAAGTCAGCTGCTTCAGTTTCAGTTCCTGTTGAACGTGTTAGATTTGGCACCAGAAAACCGTTATGGAATGAGTGCCCAGAGGTGAAAAAAGCTAAACAACGCGCGAATTTTTGGCTTCGCATTTGGATTGCTTGTGATCAGCCCAAGTCTGGTGAAGTATTTAAAATTAAGCAAAATTCAAAACTTCAGTTTAGATCTTCTTTGCGTCAAGCCCGCCTGAATGGTTTGGATGGCCCCTCGGATCGGAACTCTTGGTCCAATGTAATTAATTGCAGCAAGTGTGTGTCTGCTACCGTTTCGATTATCAAAATCAGTGATTTTGTTGCTCATTTTACTCGTGTTTTTTTCTACATTTAATCATTCTATACAGTCCATATTTTCTTCCTTATTGCATAATACTATTCCTCGAGTTCTTCGGCAAGTCCATATATTGTCAATATCTAGTGGTGATATCTATCGGGCTTTTAAGAGTGTTAAGAAATCAAGTGCTCCTGATATGGATGGTCTGTGTTACAATCACTTCACCATTAAGTGTCCATTGTTGTTAACACACATTCAGCTCCTATTCCAGATGTGTTTAGCCCAGTCGTTAGTTCCAGATAGTTTTCTTTCGAGAATCGTAACATCAGTTTTGAAAAAAGGAAAGGACGCAGATCAGTGTTCCAGTTATCGACCAATTACAGTGTCCTGCTTCATGAGCAAGCTGTTCGAGTATGTCGTATTGCCTGAAGTTTTGACTAAATGTGATTTTTCTGATTATCAAGTTGGGTTCAGAGCCGGTTTTGGTTGTTCTCAAGCCCATCATATACTTGGTCAGTTGCTAGTCTCGGCAAAAATACAAAAAAGGCCACTTTATTTTTGCTCGGTTGATATCTCGGGCGCTTTTGATAACGTTGTACATTCGCAAGCACTTCACTGCTTAGTTAAAGCAGGAGTTAATTCTTCCGTAGTAAAAGTTCTTCAATATTGGTATTCCAATTCGTTGGTTTGCTTAAAATGGATGTCTGATATATCCGAGCGTATCTCAGTAAAGAAGGGAGTCAGGCAAGGTGGTGTGCTGTCTCCATATATTTCTAAAACTGTGCTTGCGGACTGTTTGCGAATGCTGTCTCCTACTGTGTTTTTAGAAAATACTGCTGTTAGTCACATTGCCTATGCTGATGATGTTCTGCTAGTTAGTCATACTAGGTCAGGCCTCACAAGGAATCTAAATGTTCTGATTAATGCTTTGAGTATGATTGGGCTTTCTGTAAATGCTTCAAAATGCGAGTTTCTGTGTTTTAATACTTCTAACCCTGCTCCTTCTTTACAAGTGGGTACAATGCTACTCAAGTTTGTCTCAAAGTTGAAATGGCTTAGGATTAATTTTTCTGATACACTTTCGACTACATGATCGTCTCTGGTTGCTAGTGCTCTGCAGTGTATTCGATTCTCATATGGTAAAATCTCGCCTAATAGAGGGAGGTACAGCCGTCGAGGTTTATGTAAACTTTACGATAGTTTTAGTTCTCCTGCAATTCTTTTTCTTTCTGGTTTGCAGCCTCTAATGCGCAAAAAAGACCGTCTTCAGCTAATGAGAGGCTATTTTAAATATTGTAAATTCCTGCTATATTTGCCAAGGTAGTATAGAAATCACAAGATTATTTCTCATTTTGGACTTATCGACCCTCCCGTGCTGCTTGACAACATCGCTAAGGATCTGAGGACCAATACTCCAAGGAAGATATGTGCCAGTGACCCCCTCACTTATTTTTTTCCAGATTAGTGATTCTATGGATATTGTTAAGTTATTTATGTTGTGTTTTTCTTATTATTTCCTTGTGGATAACATTATTTTATTTTTTCTTTTCTTACTCCGCATTTATTTTATATTGCGGGTTACAAATAAACTTACTTACTTACTTACTTACTGCCTTTTTAAACCAATGTCTGTTGAGTGGTACCTTTCCGGGTGATTTAAAAAAAAAAACAGTCATAACGCCAATACCTAAAGTTTTGAATCCAAAAGGGGGTGAGTGACCTACGACTATCTTTGACCTTTATTGTATCTAAAGTTTTTGAATATTTTCTAAAGAAACAGTAACTAGAAAATTTCTGTGATAAAATAGATCCCTGTCAGTATGGATTTATCAAAGAATCTAGCACAGTACATTATCTCATCAAAATTGTGGAAGAAGCCCTGGAGCATCTATAAAATAAAGATGCATTTGTAGAAATATTGCAAGCAGACTTAGAAAAGGCTTTCGACAAATCAAGCCATCCGGATATTCTTGAGTCAATGACAGATTTTAGAACTTTTTTAATTCGGATAGTTATAGGTTTTTACACGGACGGTAACAATGTGTTAGTGCTGATGGGGTACAATCGGATTTTCTTGAGCTTTTCTTTGGAATACCCCAATGTACCAAAACGGGACCTGTTTTATTTTTAATACTGTGTAACAAAATTGCGACTTGTCAGGAAAACAAAGCGAAGTTTACAGATCATTTATCATTGCTGATACTTTAGAAGCTAGGACTCATGATTAGTATTGATGGCATAATTCGCCGTTTGGAGGCTGACTGTGAAGAAAAACGGCTTTCAACTAATAGGAGAAAGTCAGCACTTATGAGAGTCTCGTTTTGAAAAAAGAAGTTCCTAGTCAAAGTTATATAAATGTGCCAATTGTAAATGTCATGATGGATCATGTAAATAACTGTACTAAGAAGGCGAATATAGCGTTGCGTAATGTAGTTACAATTCGGTGATTCGGTTTTAGTCGTTTTTCACTGTAGAATTTTTGTAAACTGTACAGTCGGAGTATTTTAGAGTATGCTTGTCCTGTGTGGCATCCGGGGTTAAATAAAGAGCAAAGAATGACCTTGAGAATTTTCAGAAACGAGCTACCCGTTTGATACTAGGTCCGGGAATTATGATGATAGCCTTAAAGATGATAGCCTTAAAAACCTAGGTCTAGTAGGACTTGATGCCAGGCGACACCAGCTTACAATGACCTGTGGACAGAAGCTTTTGGAGTCAAGCAGGCATCGAGGTTTGCTCCCTGAACCGCCACGAACAGGGTGTAATACAAGGCACCAGAACAAACTGGAGCCTTGTGAGCCCGCGGTTACCAACCGATACAGATCGTCTTTTCGACAATATTCTGTGTCTCATTTTAATATGTAAGTGACAAGGGAGAGTGAATATTTAAATTATATTTTGTGTCTCATTTAGTTCATATTATTTGACATAATAAATTCGTATCTTATCGTATATTATTACCTCAAGTCGATCGTGTATTCAAAGGAAATCAAAGAAGAAGGGCATCCTTTCTTAACTGATCTATTTTATCCATTCATAGGCGTTTCAACTTCAATTTAGAAATGTCTTGTTTTCACTAGCTGTCAGGGCTGGCCTAGAATGGATAGCCTATGCTCTGAAAAGTGCTCAAACGTAAGCTATCTTAGAAAAACATCCTGCCTGCATACTTATATAAAATATATCTAAAAAAGAAGTTATTTAAAGAAAATTAGGAGCTATATTAATCCAAAGACGATCAGAAATGAAGTCTTTCAGTAATTCAAGCTTAAAAGGAACATAAATTACTATCAGTGAATAAATGAGAGCCAAAACTTCTTTAGATAGGAATTTTCTGTGTTGATGTGACAAATGTTATGACAAATAAAAACATCTTGCTTCAAATAAAAATTGTTTTCAATAAAGCGAAAATGACGTTCTGACCTTTTCCCTTCCCAAAAAAACCTGGCAATCCAGTTTTATCTTTTTTTTCCCCACTATATATTTTAATTTAGCTACATTAGCCGAGATAAATTCCTTGAATGAAATAAACGTTCGATACATGACAGTGGTGGTGCTGCTCGTGAAAGTAGCAAAAAGATGTGCTATCTCCACCGCTTTTTCATCATAGCAATTCCTTTGTATACACTCACAAGTTTCACACCAAATAGTATATACCAAGTAAATTTCTCAAAGTTTAACTTCTATTTCTAGTCTTTCGACCTTGTTTTTAGCACAGTTAGAATCGTCTCTTTTAGTTCGACTTATAAATAATCAGCGAACTTGAGGAGAACAGATATCCCCCGGGACCTCAACTTTGGTCTCTCTCTCCGCAAAGTGCTACTCACCTCAGAACCGGAGCTGAATGATATGTTGTCGATATTCGATAGATGGAGATTATTTGAGTATATCTGAGACAACGGAGAGGGAAACCTAAACTTCAAACCATTCTAGTTATTTACCGCTAACAAAATTAAATTTCTGTTTGGATATTTCTTAAGTAGCCAGTTTCCTCTAGGATCTCGGTTTACTTTAAATTTGTTTTATTCACTTTATATTGAGATTGTAAGATATTCAACATGAAAGATCCCCAAAAGTTTTTCACTTGGATGCAAAGTCATGGATTTTATTTTCCGATCGGAAGAGGGGTGCAAAACCTTTAAGAGAAGTTAAATATTGTGTTTTTCCTTCACCTTTTCTTCCTGGAGAATGGCAAGGGGGAATCATTTGTATGACCCCACTCCCCGCACTTGGATGTATTTTACTTGGCACCGTGCTTTTCATTCGTCATTTTCAATACCGGTTCTTTGATGGAATTTTACATTTTCACAGACTGATTTGGCACAAAATGAACTAAATTTTCACTCCGCATGAAAACAAGCTTTAGTCCTAACCTGGTGCAACACGCTCTAACTCTTAAGGCTGGACGAAATGAAAACCGAAAATTAGCTATGCAAAAGAGATTTTACTGTGCGAAAATGGGGCGGTCATCTTTTGATGAATGCAAACGGGTTTAGAAGGCGGTCCTTAACTGGACTCTGCAAAATTTGAATAACAGGGTTTCAAGCTCTCACCTGATTTTAAAAGACAAAATCGCAAAAAAGGTAAAAAGCGGACAAATATGTAGAATTTTGTTTCCCTCTCAGCATTAGCCTTTAGAAAAATTTAGAAAAGACTAGACTTTTAAAAAAGAAGAAGGATCAATTAAAGAAAAACGTAAGGACGTTTGATAAAACATTGACAGGAAAGAATACACTTATTTAGCAAGGGCACCGGCAGAACATTTCCCAGGGGGGGGGGGGGGGGCAGACACCAAAACAGCAGTGGTGGTTGGGGGACAGGGAATATATTTCAGGATATTTATTTTTGTAGGAATAAGTTTATTTATAAATACTTTTAGTGAAAAAATTAAATAAAAAGAGCAATTAAATTGCATTCAAAATGAAACAAAATACAGTAAATTTTAAACAACAAGTATTCCTGGCAAAGGGATCGCATTATTTAATCAATAATATACGTAATTATTATGCATTTAATCTTAAAAGAAAATCAGATTCAAACCAAAATTACAGAAAGATTTATTGCTTCCATAGATTATAACAGATGTAGACTTGTCTTTATGCAATTTCCTACTTCTTAGAATAGTTTACAGAAAGAGTAGAGATACTCAAAAATCATCCTGCCTGCATAGATACCACGTCTTGATTTTGTACCGGCCATGTAAAATGTACCTCTTTCATAACAGGACAATTCTCCACCTTGAGCTTAAATCCCTTTCATATTCAGACATTTACAAAATTTACAGAACAGCGAAAGAAAAACTAAATTTAAACTTACTATCCAGCTGTCGAATTGGTCATCTTTCTTTGTATTAGCCTATTCAACTAGATAAAATGAACAGGTTAAAAAACATTTTGTCAAAGGAGAATCTTATCAAATAGTTCGTGATAAAAAAAATTGGAAGTAAAAAGTGACTTGGGCCAATATCCACCAAAACTAAAAATGGAATTCTCTAGTAGAAGGGGGGGTTCTACTCCCACGGGGGCTCCTTATATGGGCATAGAGTCCCTAGGGAGAACACGTGGTTAATGGGGTCAATGACCTCTTTCTCTAGGTGTGTTTTTGGCACGCTCTCAGCGAATGTTATGATCCAGAAATAGTATTTGTTGTTGTTGTTGTTTTGGGCACGCAATTGAGTCATTTGGGAGAACACGTGGTTAATTAAAGCGATTGGGAATTTGGAACACCTGTGCTGTCGACCTCAATTCACCTATCGTGAATCAATAATTCCCCTTAGAAACAACAAATTAATTCCCTTTTCTTGACAGATCAATCAACCAATGACATCATCTGTCAGACTTTAAAAATTTTCGCCTAGAAACAATTCTCCAGGAATAGATCCAAATCATTAATGTCTTTGCCTCGGAAACAACTCTTTTGGTCGAACTCCAAAGGATATTAATAACCAAACGCCATGGAAAACAATTCTCCAAGAAACATCTTAGCGATGAATTGTTTTAGCGCGGGAATCAGGTTTCTTATTAATTTGAAATGCATTAGCGCAGAGTTGCCAAAAACAAAAGGAACACGCTGAATTACGTTTAGGGATTATTTGGGCGAAACTGTTTTAGACAGGTTATGGAATTATTTCGGCGAAACATTTAGAGACATTTTAAAAGATGATTTTTGAAGAATTTGCGGTTGAGGTTTTGAGTGTGGTCGTTATAATACACAAGTTTCATTTGAACAGTGTTGTGAGGTCCTCTACCCCAACCCCAAAGGGTCTAATCCCTCTACCCCAACCCCGAAGGAAGCCACCGGTCCTCAAAGGTCCACTGGGCTCCCAAAGGGCCCCCCCGGTCCTCAAGGTTCCCCCAGACCCCCCCCCCCCCCCGGGGCCCAAAAGGGCCCCCCCCCCCTTTGGCCCCCCAAAGGGGCCCCTCTCCTTCCATCTCCTCCCTCCTCCTCCCCTTCCCATCCCCTCCTCCCCCTCCCCACCCCTCCCCTCCTCATCCTCCCCTCCTCCTCCTCCTCCTCCTCCTCCTCCCCTCCTCCCCTCCCCTTCCCTCCCCCATTTTTTATACTTTTTTTTGCATTGAGACACAGAACGACCCCCTCCCCCCGGCCCCTCCCCCCTCCAAAGGTCTGATTTTTCAAAGTTCATTTTGAATTTCCTTCGTTGAAATGCAAGAGTTGGAATGTTTCAGTAGTGTTTGGTTGTGGTTTACCTTGTCACAGTTACATTTTCTTGATTTTTCAAAGTTCATTTTGAATTTCTTTTGTTGAAAGGCAAGAGTTGGAATATTTCAGTAGTGTGTTGTTGTGGTTTACCTTGTCACAGTTACATTTTCTTGATTTTTCAAAGTTCATTTTGAATTTCTTTCATTGAAATGCAAGAGTTGGAATATTTTAGTAGTGTTTGGTTTACCTTGTCACAGTTACATTTTCTTGATTTTTCAAAGTTCATTTTGAATTTCTTTCGTTGAAATGCAAGAGTTGGAATATTTCAGTAGTGTTTGGTTGTGGTTTACCTTGTCACAGTTACATTTTCTTGATTTTTCAAAGTTCATTTTGAATTTCTTTCATTGAAATGTAAGAGTTGGAATATTTCAGTAGTGTTTGGTTGTGGTTTACCTTGTCACAGTTACATTTTCTTGATTTTTCAAAGTTCATTTTGAATTTCTTTCGTTGAAATGCAAGAGTTGGAATATTTCAGTAGTGTTTGGTTGTGGTTTACCTTGTCACAGTTACATTTTCTTAATTTTTCAAAGTTCATTTTGAATTTCTTTCGTTGAAATGCAAGAGTTGGAATATTTCAGTAGTGTTTCGTTGTGGTTTACCTTGTCACAGTTACATTTTCTTGATTTTTCAAAGTTCATTTTGAATTTCTTTTGTTGAAAGGCAAGAGTTGGAATATTTCAGTAGTGTTTGGTTGTGGTTTACCTTGTCACAGCTACATTTTCATAATTTTTCAAAGTTCATTTTGAATTTCTTTCGTTAAAATGCAAGAGTTGGAATATTTCAGTAGTGTTTCGTTGTGGTTTACCTTGTCACAGTTACATTTTCTTGATTTTTCAAAGTTCATTTTGAATTTCTTTCATTGAAATGCAAGAGTTGGAATATTTCAGTAGTGTTTGGTTGTGGTTTACCGTGTCATTGTTACATTTTCTTAATTTTTTAAGTTCATTTTGAATTTCTTTTGTTGAAAGGCAAGAGTTGGAATATTTCAGTAGTGTGTTGTTGTGGTTTACCTTGTCACAGTTACATTTTCTTGATTTTTCAAAGTTCATTTTGAATTTCTTTTGTTGAAATGCAAGAGTTGGAATATTTCAGTAGTGTTTGGTTGTGGTTTACCTTGTCACAGCTACATTTTCTTAATTTTTCAAAGTTCATTTTGAATTTCTTTGGTTGAAATGCAAGAGTTGGAATATTTCAGTAGTGTTTCGTTGTGGTTTACCTTGTCACAGTTACATTTTCTTGATTTTTCAAAGTTCATTTTGAATTTCTTTCATTGAAATGCAAGAGTTGGAATATTTCAGTAGTGTTTGGTTGTGGTTTACCTTGTCACAGTTACATTTTCTTGATTTTTCAAAGTTCATTATGAATTTCTTTCGATGAAATGCAAGTTGGAATATTTCAGTAGTGTTTGGTTGTGGTTTACAGTGTCGCAGCTACATTTTCTTGATTTTTCAAAGTTCATTTTGAATTTCTTTCGTTGAAATGCAAGAGTTGGAATATTTCAGTAGTGTTTGGTTGTGGTTTACCTTGTCACAGTTACATTTTCTTGATTTTTCAAAGTTCATTTTGAATTTCTTTCATTGAAATGTAAGAGTTGGAATATTTCAGTAGTGTTTGGTTGTGGTTTACCTTGTCACAGTTACATTTTCATGATTTTTCAAAGTTCATTTTGAATTTCTCTCGTTGAAATGCAAGAGTTGGAATATTTCAGTAGTGTTTGGTTGTGGTTTACCTTGTCACAGTTACATTTTCTTGATTTTTCAAAGTTCATTTTGAATTTCTTTCGTTGAAATGCAAGAGTTGGAATATTTCAGTAGTGTTTGTTTGTGGTTTACCTTGTCACACTTACATTTTCTTGATTTTTCAAGGTTCATTTTGAATTTCTTTCGTTGAAATGCAAGAGTTGGAATATTTCAGTAGTGTTTGGTTGTGGTTTACCTTGTCACAGTTACATTTTCTTGATTTTTCAAAGTTCATTTTGAATTTCTTTCGTTGAAATGCAAGAGTTGGAATATTTCAGTAGTGTTTGGTTGTGGTTTACCTTGTCACAGTTACATTTTCTTGATTTTTCAAAGTTCATTTTGAATTTCTTTCGTTGAAATGCAAGAGTTGGAATATTTCAGTAGTGTTTGGTTGTGGTTTACCTTGTCACAGTTACATTTTCTTGATTTTTCAAAGTTCATTTTGAATTTCTTTCGTTGAAATGCAAGAGTTGGAATATATCAGTAGTGTTTGGTTGGGGTTTACCATGTCACAGTTACATTTTCTTGATTTTTCAAAGTTCATTTTGAATTTCTTTCGTTGAAATGCAAGAGTTGGAATATTTCAGTAGTGTTTGGTTTACCTTGTCACAGTTACATTTTCTTGATTTTTCAAAGTTCATTTTGAATTTCTTTCGTTGAAATGCAAGAGTTGGAATATTTCAGTGGTGTTTGGTTGGGGTTTACCTTGTCACAGTTACATTTTCTTGACTTTTCAAAGTTCATTTTGAATTTCTTTCGTTGAAATGCAAGAGTTGGAATATTTCAGTAGTGTTTGGTTGTGGTTTACCATGTCACAGATACATTTTCTTGATTTTTCAAAGTTCATTTTGAATTTCTTTCGTTGAAATGCAAGAGTTGGAATATTTCAGTAGTGTTTGGATGTGGTTTACCTTGTCACAGTTACATTTTCTTGATTTTTCAAAGTTCATTTTGAATTTCTTTCGTTGAAATGCAAGAGTTGGAATATTTCAGTAGTGTTTGGTTGTGGTTTACCTTGTCACAGTTACATTTTCTTGATTTTTCAAAGTTCATTTTGAATTTCTTTCCTTGAAATGCAAGAGTTGGAATATTTCAGTAGTGTTTGGATGTGGTTTACCTTGTCACAGTTACATTTTCTTGATTTTTCAAAGTTCATTTTGAATTTCTTTCGTTGAAATGCAAGAGTTGGAATATTTCAGTAGTGTTTGGTTATGATTTACCTCGTCACAGTTACATTTTCTTGATTTTTCAAAGTTCATTTTGAATTTCTTTCGTTGAAATGCAAGAGTTGGAATATTTCAGTAGTGTTTGGTTATGGTTTACCTTGTCAAAGTTACATTTTCTTGATTTTTCAAAGTTCATTTTGAATTTCTTTCATTGAAATGCAAGAGTTGGAATATTTCAGTAGTGTTTGGTTGTGGTTTACCTTGTCACAGTTACATTTTCTTGATTTTTCAAAGTTCATTTTGAATTTCTTTCGTTGAAATGCAAGAGTCGGAATATTTCAGTAGTGTTTGGTTGTGGTTTACCTTGTCACAGTTACATTTTCTTGTTTTTTCAAAGTTCATTTTGAATTTCTTTCGTTGAAATGCAAGAGTTGGAATATTTCAATAGTGTTTGGTTGTGGTTTACCTTGTCACAGTTACATTTTCTTGATTTTTTAAAGTTCATTTTGAATTTCTTTCGTTGAAATGCAAGAGTTGGAATATTTCAGTAGTGTTTGGATGTGGTTTACCTTGTCACAGTTACATTTTCTTGATTTTTCAAAGTTCATTTTGAATTTCTTTCGTTGAAATGCAAGAGTTGGAATATTTCAGTAGTGTTTGGTTGTGGTTTACCTTGTCACAGTTACATTTTCTTGATTTTTCAAAGTTCATTTAGAATTTCTTTCCTTGAAAAGCAAGAGTTGGAATATTTCAGTAGTGTTTGGTTGTGGTTTACCTTGTCACAGTTACATTTTCTTGATTTTTCAAAGTTCATTTTGAATTTCTTTCGTTGAAATGCAAGAGTTGGAATATTTCAGTAGTGTTTGGTTATGATTTACCTCGTCACAGTTACATTTTCTTGATTTTTCAAAGTTCATTTTGAATTTCTTTCGTTGAAATGCAAGAGTTGGAATATTTCAGTAGTGTTTGGTTATGGTTTACCTTGTCAAAGTTACATTTTCTTGATTTTTCAAAGTTCATTTTGAATTTCTTTCATTGAAATGCAAGAGTTGGAATATTTCAGTAGTGTTTGGTTGTGGTTTACCTTGTCACAGTTACATTTTCTTGATTTTTCAAAGTTCATTTTGAATTTCTTTCGTTGAAATGCAAGAGTTGGAATATTTCAGTAGTGTTTGGTTGTGGTTTACCTTGTCACAGTTACATTTTCTTGTTTTTTCAAAGTTCATTTTGAATTTCTTTCGTTGAAATGCAAGAGTTGGAATATTTCAATAGTGTTTGATTGTGGTTTACCTTGTCACAGTTACATTTTCTTGATTTTTCAAAGTTCATTTCGAATTTCTTTCGTTGAAATGCAAGAGTTGGAATATTTCAGTAGTGTTTGGTTGTGGTTTACCTTGTCACAGTTACATTTTCTGGATTTTTCAAAGTTCATTTTGAATTTCCTTCGTTGAAATGCAAGAGTTGGAATATTTCAGTAGTGTTTGGTTGTGGTTTACAGTGTCACAGTTACATTTTCTTGATTTTTCAAAGTTCATTTCGAATTTCTTTCGTTGAAATGCAAGAGTTGGAATATTTCAGTAGTGTTTGGTTGTGGTTTACCGTGTCACAGTTACATTTTCCTGATTTTTCAAAGTTCATTTTGAATTTCTTTCATTGAAATGCAAGAGTTGGAATATTTCAGTAGTGTTTGGTTGTGGTTTACCTTGTCACAGTTACATCTTCTTGATTTTTCAAAGTTCATTTTGAATTTCTTTCATTGAAATGCAAGAGTTGGAATATTTCAGTAGTGTTTGGTTGTGGTTTACCTTGTCACAGTTACATTTTCTTGATTTTTCAAAGTTCATTTTGAATTTCTTTCGTTGAAATGCAAGAGTTGGAATATTTCAGTAGTGTGCTGTTGTAGTTTACCATGTCACAGTTACAGTCCCTTAATTTTTCAAAGTTCATTTTGAATTTCTTTCGTTGAAATGCAAGAGTTGGAATATTTCAGTAGTGTTTGGTTGTGGTTTACCTTGTCACAGTTACATTTTCTTAATTTTTCAAAGTTCATTTTGAATTTCTTTCGTTGAAATGCAAGAGTTGGAATATTTCACTAGTGTTTCGTTGTGGTTTACCTTGTCACAGTTACATTTTCTTGATTTTTCAAAGTTCATTTTGAATTTCTTTCATTGAAATGCAAGAGTTGGAATATTTCAGTAGTGTTTGGTTGTGGTTTACCTTGTCACAGTTACATTCTCTTGATTTTTCAAAGTTCATTTTGAATTTCTTTCGTTGAAATGCAAGAGTTGGAATATTTCAGTTGTGTTTCGTTGTGGTCTACCTTGTCACAGTTACATTTTCTTGATTTTTCAAAGTTCATTTTGAATTTCTTTCGTTGAAATGCAAGAGTTGGAATATTTCAGTAGTGTTTGGTTGTGGTTTACCTTGTCACAGTTACATTTTCTTGATTTTTCAAAGTTCATTTTGAATTTCTTTCGTTGAAATGCAAGAGTTGGAATATTTCAGTAGTGTTTGGTTGTGGTTTACCGTGTCATAGTTACATTTTCTTGATTTTTCAAAGTTCATTTCGAATTTCTTTCGTTGAAATGCATAGAGTTGGAATATTTCAGTAGTGTTTGGTTGTGGTTTACCTTGTCACAGTTACATTTTCTTGATTTTTCAAAGTTTATTCTGAATTTTTTTCGTTGAAATGCAAGAGTTGGAATATTTCAGTAGTGTTTGGTTATGGTTTACCTTGTCAGAGTTACATTCTCTTGATTTTTCAAAGTTCATTTTGAATTTCTTTCGTTGAAATGCAAGAGTTGGAATATTTCAGTAGTGTTTGGTTGTGGTTCACCTTGTCACAGTTACATTTTCTTGATTTTTCAAAGTTCATTTTGAACTTCTTTCGTTGAAATGCAAGAGTTGGAATATTTCAGTAGTGTTTGGTTGTGGTTTACCTTGTCATGGTTACATTTTCTTAATTTTTCAAAGTTCATTTTGAATTTCTTTCGTTGAAATGCAAGAGTTGGAATATTTCAGTTGTGTTTCGTTGTGGTTTACCTTGTCACAGTTACATTTTCTTGATTTTTCAAAGTTCATTTTGAATTTCTTTCGTTGAAATGCAAGAGTTGGAATATTTCACTAGTGTTTGGTTGTGGTTTACCTTGTCACATTTACACACATGTATACACATGTACACACATGTGCTTATCATGAGTGCTCATGATAAGTTAACCTAACCTTTTCCGGTGAGTATGGTTAGGTTAGACTAGATTAAGTTAGGTTAGATTAGGTTAGGTTAGGTTAGCCTACGTACGCTTCACTTAGGTTAGCTTAGGTTAGGTGAGAGACATGCGAAAAGTTAGGTGTATGATTAGGTTAGGTTAGGTTAGATTAAGTTAGGTTAGGTTAAGTTAGCCTACGTACGCGCGCGTACGTAGGCTAACCTAGCCTAACCTAACTTAACCTAACCTAACTTAATCTAACCTAACCTAACCTAATCATACACCTAACTTTTCGCATGTCTCTCACCTAACCTAAGCTAACCTAAGTGAAGCGTACGTAGGCTAACCTAACCTAACCTAATCTAACCTAACTTAATCCCGTCTAACCTAACCATACTCACCGGAAAAGGTTAGGTTAACTTATCATGAGCACTCATGATAAGCACATGTGTGTACATGTGTATACATGTGTGTAAATGTGACAAGGTAAACCACAACCAAACACTAGTGAAATATTCCAACTCTTGCATTTCAACGAAAGAAATTCAAAATGAACTTTGAAAAATCAAGAAAATGTAACTGTGACAAGGTAAACCACAACGAAACACAACTGAAATATTCCAACTCTTGCATTTCAACGAAAGAAATTCAAAATGAACTTTGAAAAATTAAGAAAATGTAACCATGACAAGGTAAACCACAACCAAACACTACTGAAATATTCCAACTCTTGCATTTCAACGAAAGAAGTTCAAAATGAACTTTGAAAAATCAAGAAAATGTAACTGTGACAAGGTGAACCACAACCAAACACTACTGAAATATTCCAACTCTTGCATTTCAACGAAAGAAATTCAAAATGAACTTTGAAAAATCAAGAGAATGTAACTCTGACAAGGTAAACCATAACCAAACACTACTGAAATATTCCAACTCTTGCATTTCAACGAAAAAAATTCAGAATAAACTTTGAAAAATCAAGAAAATGTAACTGTGACAAGGTAAACCACAACCAAACACTACTGAAATATTCCAACTCTTGCATTTCAATGAAAGAAATTCAAAATGAACTTTGAAAAATCAGGAAAATGTAACTGTGACAAGGTAAACCACAACCAAACACTACTGAAATATTCCAACTCTTGCATTTCAACGAAAGAAATTCGAAATGAACTTTGAAAAATCAAGAAAATGTAACTGTGACACGGTAAACCACAACCAAACACTACTAAAATATTCAAACTCTTGCATTTCAACGAAAGAAATTCAAAATGAACTTTGAAAAATCAAGAAAATGTAACTGTGACAAGGTAAACCACAACCAAACACTACTGAAATATTCCAACTCTTGCATTTCAACGAAGAGAAATTCAAAATGAACTTTGAAAAATCAAGAAAATGTAACTGTGACAAGGTAAACCACAACTAAACATACTGAAATATTCCAACTCTTGCATTTCAACGAAAGAAATTCAAAATGAACTTTGAAAAATCAAGAAAATGTAACTGTGACAAGGTAAACCACAACCAAACACTACTGAAATATTCCAACTCTTGCATTTCAACGAAAGAAATTCAAAATGAACTTTGAAAAATCAAGAAAATGTAACTGTGACAAGGTAAACCACAACCAAACACTACTGAAATATTCCAACACTTGCATTTCAATGAAAGAAATTCAAAATGAACTTTGAAAAATCAAGAAAATGTAACTGTGACAAGGTAAACCATAACCAAACACTACTGAAATATTCCAACTCTTGCATTTCAACGAAAGAAATTCAAAATGAACTTTGAAAAATCAAGAAAATGCAACTGTGACGAGGTAAACACAACCAAACACTACTGAAATATTCCAACTCTTGCATTTCAACGAAAGAAATTCAAAATGAACTTTGAAAAATCAAGAAAATGTAACTGTGACAAGGTAAACCACAACCAAACACTACTGAAATATTCCAACTCTTGCATTTCAAGAAAGAAATTCTAAATGAACTTTGAAAAATCAAGAAAATGTAACTGTGACAAGGTAAACCACAACCAAACACTACTGAAATATTCCAACTCTTGCATTTCAACGAAAGAAATTCAAAATGAACTTTGAAAAATCAAGAAAATGTAACTGTGACATGGTAAACCACAACCAAACACTACTGAAATATTCCAACTCTTGCATTTCAACGAAAGAAATTCAAAATGAACTTTGAAAAATCAAGAAAATGTAACTGTGACAAGGTAAACCACAACCAAACACTACTGAAATATTCCAACTCTTGCATTTCAACGAAAGAAATTCGAAATGAACTTTGAAAAATCAAGAAAATGTAACTGTGACAAGGTAAACCACAATCAAACACTACTGAAATATTCCAACTCTTGCATTTCAACGAAAGAAATTCAAAATGAACTTTGAAAAATCAAGAAAATGTAACTGTGACAAGGTGAACCACAACCAAACACTACTGAAATATTCCAACTCTTGCATTTCAACGAAAGAAATTCAAAATGAACTTTGAAAAATCAAGAAAATGTAACTGTGACAAGGTAAACCACAACCAAACACTACTGAAATATTCCAACTCTTGCATTTCAATGAAAGAAATTCAAAATGAACTTTGAAAAATCAAGAAAATGTAACTGTCGACAAGGTAAACCATAACCAAACACTACTGAAATATTCCAACTCTTGCATTTCAACGAAAGAAATTCAAAATGAACTTTGAAAAATCAAGAAAATGTAACTGTGACGAGGTAAACCACAACCAAACACTACTGAAATATTCCAACTCTTGCATTTCAACGAAAGAAATTCAAAATGAACTTTGAAAAATCAAGAAAATGTAACTGTGACAAGGTAAACCACAACCAAACACTACTGAAATATTCCAACTCTTGCATTTCAACGAAAGAAATTCAAAATGAACTTTGAAAAATCAAGAAAATGTAACTGTGACAAGGTAAACCACAACCAAACACTACTGAAATATTCCAACTCTTGCATTTCAACGAAAGAAATTCAAAATGAACTTTGAAAAATCAAGAAAATGTAACTGTGACAAGGTAAACCACAACCAAACACTACTGAAATATTCCAACTCTTGCATTTCAACGAAAGAAATTCAAAATGAACTTTGAAAAATCAAGAAAATGTAACTGTGACAAGGTAAACCACAACCAAACACTACTGAAATATTCCAACTCTTGCATTTCAACGAAAGAAATTCAAAATGAACTTTGAAAAAACAAGAAAATGTAACTGTGACAAGGTAAACCACAACCAAACACTACTGAAATATTCCAACTCTTGCATTTCAACGAAAGAAATTCAAAATGAACTTTGAAAAATCAAGAAAATGTAACTGTGACAAGGTAAACCACAACCAAACACTACTGAAATATTCCAACTCTTGCATTTCAATGAAAGAAATTCAAAATGAACTTTGAAAAATCAAGAAAATGTAACTGTGACAAGGTAAACCACAACCAAACACTACTGAAATATTCCAACTCTTGCATTTCAACGAAAGAAATTCAAAATGAACTTTGAAAAATCAAGAAAATGTAACTGTGACGAGGTAAATCACAACCAAACACTACTGAAATATTCCAACTCTTGCATTTCAACGAAAGAAATTCAAAATGAACTTTGAAAAATCAAGAAAATGTAACTGTGACAAGGTAAACCACATCCAAACACTACTGAAATATTCCAACTCTTGCATTTCAAGGAAAGAAATTCAAAATGAACTTTGAAAAATCAAGAAAATGTAACTGTGACAAGGTAAACCACAACCAAACACTACTGAAATATTCCAACTCTTGCATTTCAACGAAAGAAATTCAAAATGAACTTTGAAAAATCAAGAAAATGTAACTGTGACAAGGTAAACCACAACCAAACACTACTGAAATATTCCAACTCTTGCATTTCAACGAAAGAAATTCAAAATGAACTTTGAAAAATCAAGAAAATGTAACTGTGACATGGTAAACCACAACCAAACACTACTGAAATATTCCAACTCTTGCATTTCAACGAAAGAAATTCAAAATGAACTTTGAAAAGTCAAGAAAATGTAACTGTGACAAGGTAAACACCAAACACTACTGAAATATTCCAACTCTTGCATTTCAACGAAAGAAATTCAAAATGAACTTTGAAAAATCAAGAAAATGTAACTGTGACATGGTAAACCACAACCAAACACTACTGAAATATTCCAACTCTTGCATTTCAACGAAAGAAATTCAAAATGAACTTTGAAAAATTAAGAAAATGTAACTGTGACAAGGTAAACCACAACCAAACACTACTGAAATATTCCAACTCTTGCATTTCAACGAAAGAAATTCAAAATGAACTTTGAAAAATCAAGAAAATGTAGCTGTGACAAGGTAAACCACAACCAAACACTACTGAAATATTCCAACTCTTGCATTTCAACGAAAGAAATTCAAAATGAACTTTGAAAAATCAAGAAAATGTAACTGTGACAAGGTAAACCACAACCAAACACTACTGAAATATTCCAACTCTTGCATTTCAACAAAAGAAATTCAAAATGAACCTTGAAAAATCAAGAAAATGTAAGTGTGACAAGGTAAACCACAAACAAACACTACTGAAATATTCCAACTCTTGCATTTCAACGAAAGAAATTCAAAATGAACTTTGAAAAATCAAGAAAATGTAACTGTGACAAGGTAAACCACAACCAAACACTACTGAAATATTCCAACTCTTGCATTTCAACGAGAGAAATTCAAAATGAACTTTGAAAAATCAAGAAAATGTAACTGTGACAAGGTAAACCACAACCAAACACTACTGAAATATTCCAACTCTTGCATTTCAACGAAAGAAATTCAAAATGAACTTTGAAAAATCAAGAAAATGTAACTGTGACAAGGTAAACCACAACCAAACACTACTGAAATATTCCAACTCTTGCATTTCAACGAAAGAAATTCAAAATGAACTTTGAAAAATCAAGAAAATGTAACTGTGACAAGGTAAACCACAACCAAACACTACTGAAATATTCCAACTCTTGCATTTCAACGAAAGAAATTCAAAATGAACTTTGAAAAATCAAGAAAATGTAGCTGTGACACGGTAAACCACAACCAAACACTACTGAAATATTCCAACCTTGCATTTCAACGAAAGAAATTCAAAATGAACTTTGAAAAATCAAGAAAATGTAACTGTGACAAGGTAAACCACAACCAAACACTACTGAAATATTCCAACTCTTGCATTTCAATGAAAGAAATTCAAAATGAACTTTGAAAAATCAAGAAAATGTAACTGTGACAAGGTAAACCACAACGAAACACTACTGAAATATTCCAACTCTTGCATTTCAACAAAGAAATTCAAAATGAACTTTGAAAAATCAAGAAAATGTAACTGTGACAAGGTAAACCACAACAACACACTACTGAAATATTCCAACTCTTGCATTTCAAGGAAAGAAATTCAAAATGAACTTTGAAAAATTAAGAAAATGTAACAGTGACACGGTAAACCACAACCAAACACTACTGAAATATTCCAACTCTTGCATTTCAATGAAAGAAATTCAAAATGAACTTTGAAAAATCAAGAAAATGTAACTGTGACAAGGTAAACCCCAACGAAACACTACTGAAATATTCCAACTCTTGCATTTCAACGAAAGAAATTCAAAATGAACTTTGAAAAATTATGAAAATGTAGCTGTGACAAGGTAAACCACAACCAAACACTACTGAAATATTCCAACTCTTGCATTTCAACAAAAGAAATTCAAAATGAACTTTGAAAAATCAAGAAAATGTAGCTGTGACAAGGTAAACTACAACAACACACTACTGAAATATTCCAACTCTTGCCTTTCAACAAAAGAAATTCAAAATGAACTTTGAAAAATCAAGAAAATGTAACTGTGACAAGGTAAACCACAACGAAACACTACTGAAATATTCCAACTCTTGCATTTCAACGAAAGAAATTCAAAATGAACTTTGAAAAATTAAGAAAATGTAACTGTGACAAGGTAAACCACAACCAAACACTACTGAAATATTCCAACTCTTGCATTTCAACGAAAGAAATTCAAAATGAACTTTGAAAAATCAAGAAAATGTAACTGTGACAAGGTAAACCACAACCAAACACTACTGAAATATTCCAACTCTTACATTTCAATGAAAGAAATTCAAAATGAACTTTGAAAAATCAAGAAAATGTAACTGTGACAAGGTAAACCACAACCAAACACTACTGAAATATTCCAACTCTTGCATTTCAACGAAAGAAATTCAAAATGAACTTTGAAAAATCAAGAAAATGTAACTGTGACAAGGTAAACCAAACACTACTAAAATATTCCAACTCTTGCATTTCAATGAAAGAAATTCAAAATGAACTTTGAAAAATCAAGAAAAGGTAACTGTGACAAGGTAAACCACAACAACACACTACTGAAATATTCCATCTCTTGCCTTTCAACAAAAGAAATTCAAAATGAACTTTGAAAAATCAAGAAAATGTAACTGTGACAAGGTAAACCACAACCAAACACTACTGAAACATTCCAACTCTTGCATTTCAACGAAGGAAATTCAAAATGAACTTTGAAAAATCAGACCTTTGGAGGGGGGAGGGGCCGGGGGGAGGGGGTCGTTCTGTGTCTCAATGCAAAAAAAAAGTATAAAAAATGGGGGAGGGAAGGGGAGGGGAGGAGGGAGGAGGAGGAGGAGGGAGGAGGAGGAGGGGAGGAGGAGGAGGAGGGGAGGGGAGGGGAGGGGGAGGAGGGGATGGGAAGGGGAGGATGAGGGAGGAGATGGAGGGAAAGGGGCCCCTTTGGGGGGGCCAAAGGGGGGAGGGGCCCTTTTGGGCCCCGGGGGGGGGGGGTCTGGGGGAACCTTGAGGGCCGGGGGGTCCTTTGGGAGCCCAGTGGACCTTTGAGGACCGGTGGCTTCCTTCAGGGTTGGGGTAGAGGGATTGGAACCCTTTGGGGTTGGGGTAGAGGACCTCACAACACTGTTCAAATGAAACTTGTGTATTATAACGACCACACTCAAAACCTCAACCGCAAATTCTTCAAAAATCATCTTTTAAAATGTCTCTAAATGTTTCGCCGAAATAATTCCATAACCTGTCTAAAACAGTTTCGCCCAAATAATCCCTAAACGTAATTCAGCGTGTTCCTTTTGTTTTTGGCATCTCTGCGCTAATGCATTTCAAATTAATAAGAAACCTGATTCCCGCGCTAAAACAATTCATCGCTAAGATGTTTCTTGGAGAATTGTTTCCATGGCGTTTGGTTATTAATATCCTTTGGAGTTCGACCAAAAGAGTTGTTCCCGAGGCAAAGACATTAATGACTTGGATCTATTCCTGGAGAATCGTTTCTATGCGAAAATTTTTAAAGTCTGACAGATGATGTCATTGGTTGATTGATCTGTCAAGAAAGGGGAATTGATTTGTTGTTTCTAAGGGGAATTATTGATTCACGATAGGTGAATTGAGGTCGACAGCACAGGTGTTCCAAATTCCGGGAAACTCATAACATTCGCCTCGAGCGTGCCCAAAACAACAACAACAACAAATGCTGTTTCCTATTTCTGGACACCATGACATTCGCCTCGAGCATGTACATGTCCAAAACAACAACAAATGCTGTTTTCTATTTCTGGAAACTCATAACATTCGCTGAGAGCAACAACAACAAATACTATTTCTGGATCATAACATTCGCTGAGAGCGTGCACTTGGCCAAAAACAACAACAACATTGACCTTGACATTTGCCTCGGAAACAGCAACAAATGCTATTTCTGGATCATAACATTCGCTGAGAGCGTGCCAAAACACACCTGGAGAAAGAGACCTTGGAAAAAAGAGGTCATTGACCCCATTAACCACGTGTTCTCCCTAGGGACTCTATGCCCATATATGGGGTGCAAAAAAGTTATAGGTGGCAGCAGGGGTGAGGGGTGGGGCTGGTACCCCCCCTTCTACTTTCTCTTGACAATTGCTAGACCAACAGTATTGGCTTTTTATGCTGATTCTAAATATATAAAATTATTTCTGTTTATTGTTACCCACCCACAACTAAAAATCTGAGAAAATTCGGCTAGTTTTTGAAAAAAGGGGAACACCCCCCAGAAATGTGAGCGATCTTATTGAAAATCCCTTAATAAAAAAAAATCATATCAGAAAACCCTACGATAGAAGTTTCAAGCTCCAATCTTCAAAATGCGGAGTTTCGCATTTTTTTTTTTTCAGAAGAAACATAGTCAATGCATGTTTGATTGTTTTGCTTTTTCCCAGGGGTGATTGTATCAAAGTGAATATCCAAGATAATTGGGAGGGAGCTCATTCAAACGTAAACGCCAAGCTCTTTTTTAAATAACCATACACGTTGGGCCAGAGGAAAGTCTACTTTCTGCCATTTTATGGCACCAAACTACGACTTTACTCCAAAGAGGACAAATTTGCAATCAATTTAAAATTATGAGAAGTTAATTGATTTAAAAGTACCAATTACTATATTTTATACTTCCCAGTTGCAAAAGAAGTAATGCTAAACGGTGGCAGTACTGGATTCAACCAGGTTGATTCACTTTATTTGTATTGAAATTAGGCTACGTTTGGTGATGTGTAATTGCGTATCAGCTATAATGAGGGAGGGGGGTGATTCATTCCTTAGGTGGGGATAGGGTAGATTCCTAAAAAAGTACATATTAATGGACACGCTGCTTACTCTTCATGAGGCTTCAGATAAATGTTAAGAGAGGTAGAGAGGAATCGGAATTAATTAAAATGTTTCTCTATACAGCTAAAACATTAAATTCCCATATCTACCAGCACAGAGAGGGGAAAAAGCAAGGCAGGCCATCATCAGCCCAGCCAGTAAATTTCCTTGGGATAGCAAATACTGCTAGGAACTTAGTTCTCAACAATTTGAAATGGTATTATTTTTCTTGTTCTATTTATATGAATTACTTCAATGTATTTAAACAAACGAATGCAATATATTTATCGATAACAAAATCCTATTACAGAGCTTGCGATGGTTTCAGTTATGCAAAAGATCAAAAGTTTGTCTCATTCTTAACTCCTTAATCTTTACTGTGGAGTTTGGCTTTTGTTCAAATTTTTAAAGAAAATTTGCAATTGGAAAAAAAAAGATTTTTCAAAGCACTAAAAAATTTTCGTTTAATGAGCAGGGCGTTGAAAAGGGGGCATTCCCCCTCATATACAAAGTAATTTCAATTTGTTTTGAATTTTAAACTTGCTCCTTACTTAAGTTAAAAAATCTTTTCTATTTGTTTAATTACATTCATGAGACTGTAAAGAATTATGAATGCAATACTTTTGGTAACGCAGAAAAAAGATCAATATTTCAATGATCTCTGTTTGGAATTTGATGTTATTCAAATAGTTCATGATAACTGACGATAAGTAAGGAGAAATTACAACGTATATTAGGGGATTTACCCCCTCCTCAACACCTCGCTTCTTAAATTTTGTCCCAATTCTTTAAAAACCACTTCTGAAACACAAAGGTCGTTTAATTAGAGCAATACATAACTTTTTTTAAAGTGCCGAAAAACCTTAGCGTGAAGATCGAGGTGTTGAAGAGGGGGCAACCCCACTCATAGAGGCCTACATAATAATTTCTATTCGTTTTAAGTTTTAATGTTGCTCCTTACTTTCAGTTGACAAATCTTTTTTTTAATTCAATGATGCTTAGAGACAAATATTTTTCTAAAGGCAACGGAAAAAGTATATCAATTAAAGTAAAAGTATATAAAAAGGAAAAAATTAAGTAATTACAAAACAATAGACGAAAAAATAGCCTACTTACGAAAGCTAAGATGTAAACTCCCAGATGTCCGTTCTGTTGAGCAATGTCGAAGCGTTGGACGGATATTTTTAACAATATCGACAGTTTTGAATTTGGTTATCAAACACCAAAATATATAATACCTTTAGACTACTCAGTGTTTATAAAAAGTAACGCATTACCAAAGTAGTTTGGTCAAGTAAAACGCTAAAACTAAGATTAAGAAAACCAAATAAAAATTTTTATTAGATATTTTCGATTTAATTTTGAATACCAAAAACCAATATATTTGACACCTTTATACTTCATAACCGTAGAAAATTAAATCTTTTTCAAAGTGGCAATTAGGTAAATACAATCACTCTTGGAAAAGACCAAAAAACGTATCCGTTCAGAGGGAAAAAATTCCCAGTATTCCGTTTAGGGGAAACATTTCTGATTATGGTGGCTTCATATATCAGCTCATGGGTTCTCCTGCGATGCAAGCAAAAGTTGACAGCATATTTTTTACCGAAATTACCCCTTATTAAATTGTTTACTATAATCATACGAACTTTCTTGTGTACTAATAACTGCATTAATTACTTATTAGCAAATACATATTTAGGACCACCATGAGAAGCTGATTCTTTGATTTAGTGTTATCAATATTTTTTCCTATATACAAATACATATTTAGGACCACCATAAGAAGCTGATTCTTTGATTTAATGTTTTAATATTCAATACAATATTTTCCTTATTAAGGGTCAAAATCTATTGGCAGGCAGCCAACAATGGAGCAGTACACATTTTTTCCATGTTTTTTTTTTTTCTTTTTTTTACAGGCTTCACGGCTCCGTCACAAATGATGATTTGCCGCTAGTCCTGGTAGTTACCTCATTTTCTAACATTGAGACACTTGTTATACCTTCTCTTGAACGCGTCAAGGGAAGGATTTTTCGTGATTACCTCTGCTGGCAATCTATTCCATGTGGCAACCGATCACCAGGCGAAACTCGTTTTCAGATATTCTTGGCGGGGAGTACCCTGCTCAAGGTAGTCCTGACGAGCAGTACTTCGGCGAGTTGATCGCAAGGGCTTTGCTTTATCAGGAATGAGCTTCGATAGCTCCTCTATTCTGCTCTCTTTCCTTTGGTTTCCTTATAATTACTTTATAGTACCAAATATCCAGGGGGGGCAAGGCCCCCTGCCGGTGTCCATATTATTTAGGATAAATTATTTGACAATTTATAGATTATGCAATTTTTTGATTGTTTACACAGGATTTGTCATTAGGAAAGGGAAAAATGTTCGAACTTGGTTGTGTCACAAAATAGAAAGGGTCTAAATGTGAAACTTACACTAAACACTTAACCTAAACACTTTACCAGCAAAATTCTTATTACACTTTGAAAATTTATATATTGAATTTTTAGACTTAATTCCAATTTAACTTTGTCCAAAAAAATGTGAAAAATAGGGGTACACAAGCATTCTACAGTTGAAAGTGTCCCAGAGTTAGCTTTGGGAAAACATTTGCATAACTATAAGTATTCAGCAAAAACATGCTTTATGAATGATGATGAATTAGAAGAATCGTTCCTCTCCAAGGGCACAAGTTTTTTCCATTCTTGGCCTTCTCGAAATCTTTGCCTTTCACGAGATGTTAGTGTCTCCTGAGGTCAAATTCTGTAAACGTCCTCAAGCGGGACCTAGCTATTATGTTTATCCTCTTTCAAACAGTTCGTGGTAACGAACTGTAAGTAAGGAGCGACCCGGCTCAATGGTAACCGAAACTCTAAAAAACGGAATTTTGATACCAATAGATGCATCAAAAGAATCAGATTTTAATTATGATTTAAAATATATAAGTTTCATCAAATTTAATCTTACCTATCAAAAGTTACGCGCCTGAGAAAATTTGGCTGATTTTCGAAAAAAGGGGGAAAGACCCCCTAAGAGTTATAGAACCTTATTGAAAATCACACCATCATATTCAGCGTATCAGAGAACCCTACTGTAGAGGTTTCAAGCTCCTATCTACAAAAATGTGGAATTTTCCATTTTTTGCCAGAAGAAAGATCACGGATGCGTGTTTATTTGTTTTGTTTTTTTTTTTGTTTTTTCTTTTCCCCAGGGGTGATCGTATCAACCCAGTGGTCCTAGAATATCGTGGGAGGTCTCATTGGAACGGAAATTAAAAGTTCTAGTGCCCTTTTTAAGTGACCGAAAAATGGAGGGCAACTAGGCCCCCTCCCACGCTCATTTTTTTCCCAAAGTCACCCGATCAAAATTTTGAGATAGCCATTTTGTTCAGCATGGTCGAAAATATTATAACTATGTCTTTTAGGATGACTTAATCCCTCGAAGCCCTCAGGGGGAGGGCTGAAAGTTATGAACTTTACCCAATGTTAACATATAGTATTGGTTATTGGGAAGTATACAGACGTTTTCAGGGGGAATTTTTTCTGGTAGTGGGGGGTGGGGGTGGGTCGGGGGTTATAAGGGAGAATCTTTTCATGAAGGAAGTTTTCATGGGGGAAGGGACATTGCTATGAAGGGGGCGCAGGATTTCCCGTCATTATTAAAAAAAAAATCAAAAATTAAATATAAAAAAAACAAGTTTTTCAACTGAAAGTAAGGAGCAACATCAAAACTTAAAACGAAAAAAAATATTAGCTTTATGATTGGGTTCACCTTCTAGTCAATGCCTCGCTCTTTAAGCCAAAGATTTTTTAGTACTTTCATAAGAGCTATTTATTCTAATTAACGGCCTTTGTGATTAAGGGGTCATTTTTAAAGAATTGGAACAAAATTCGAACTTTAGCTTAAAGAGCAAGGTATTGACTAGGGGGCAAATCTCCTAATATACGTATTAAAAATATATGAATATAGAAGTTCGTTACGTAAGTTAATTCGTAGGTTACGTATATTTATTACTAATAAAAACGTTCGTAAATAAAATTCAACAAGTTTCGAGAAAGCCATTTAACCAAATAAAAGTAAAATTAATATGCAAATTTCGTTTTAATTATTCATGCACGGTGAGCCAAAATCAAAACCTGCATTAATTAAAAAACGTTCACATATGAAATAAAAAAAACAAGTTTTTTTTTAACTGAAAGTAAGGAACGACGTTAAAACTTAAAACGAACAGAAATTATTCCGTATATGAAAGGGGCTGTCCCCTCCTCAACGCCTCGCTCTTTACGCTAAAGTTTGACTTTCTCACAACTCAATTTTTTTTAAACAATAAAATTTTGTTTTAATTGCAAATTTTTTTAATTAACTTTAACGAAATTCACACCATCAGATTCAGCTTATCAACGAACATTATTAAAGAAGCTTCAAACTCCTATCTGCAAAAATGTGGAATTTTGCATTTTTAATTAACTTTAACGAAAATTACACCATCACATTCAGCTTATCAGAAAGATCACGATGCCTGCCCTCCAAAAAATGGAGGGCAACTAGGCCCCCTCCCACGCTCATTTTTTCTCAAAGTCACCCAATTAAATTTTTGAGATAGCCATTTTGTTCAGCATAGTCGAAAATTTAATAAATATGTCTTTTAGGATGACTTAATCCCCCACAGTTCCCAGGGGAAGGGCTGCAAGATATGAACTTTGCCCATTGCTTACATATTGTATTGGTTATTGGGAAGTATACAGACATTTTCAGGAAGGATTGTTTTCTGGTGGGGGGGGCTGGAGGAGGGGGTTACTCGGGAGAATCTTTCCGTGGAGGATGTTTCTTTGGGGTAAGGGACATTTCTATGAAGGGTGCGATGGATTTCCAAGCATTATTTAAAAAACGATCAGAAATTAAATAAAAAAAACAAAACAAGTTTTTTCAACTGAAAGTAAGAAGCAACATTAGAACTTAAAACGAACAAAAATTATTACGTATATGAGGGGGTTCTCCCCCAAGTCAATACCTCACTCTTTACGCTACAGTTTTTTTAGTGCTTTCAAAAGAGCTATCTATTCTAATTAAACGGCCTTTGTGATTCAGGGGTTTGTGAATTAAATTTTTTTTTAACTTTTAACGGAAAGAGCGTGGTATCGACTAAGGGGAGAACCCCCTCATATACGTAATAACATAAAAAAAAAAAAAAAAAAAAAAAAAAAAAAAAAAAATCAAGCGATACGGCTCAATAGTAATCGAAACTTCCAAAAACGGAATTTTGATGTCAACAAATGTATCAAAAGAATGGGCTTATAATGCTGATTCTAAATATATAAATTTTATTAAGTTTAGTATTACTCATCAAAGGCTACGAGCCTGAGAACATTTACCTGATTTTTTAAAGAGGGAGGGAACATCCCCTGCAACTGAAAGAATTTTAATGAAAATCCCACGGTCAGATTCAGCGTATCAGAAAACCCTATTACATAGGTTTCAAGCTCATATCTGCAAAAATCTGCAACTATATCTGCAACGTATTTTTTTGCCAGAAGAAAAATATACGAATATAGAAGTTCGTTACGTAAGTTAATTTGTAAATTACGTCAGAACCAAATTTAGAGACAGCCATTTAGCAAAGAAAGAATAAAATTTTTATGTGAATTTTGTTTACTTATTCAATGACGGTGAGCCAAAATAAAAGCTGCATTAACTAAAAAACGATCAGAAATTAAATAAAAAAAAACAAGTTTTTTAAACTGAAAGTAAGGAGCGACATTAAAACTTAAAACGAACAGAAATTATTCCGTATATGAAAGGGGATGTCCCCTCCTCAACCCCTCGCTCTTTACGCTAAAGTTTAACTCTGTCTCATAACTTTATTTTTTAAAACAATAAAAAACTTTAGCGTAAAGAGCGAGGCGTTGAGGAGGGGACAGCCCCTTTCATATACGGAATAATTTCTGTTCGTTTTAAGTTTTAATGTCGCTCCTTACTTTCAGTTTAAAAAAACTTGTTTTTTTATTTAATTCATACTAAGGATCAGGGTAATCAAACAGTTCGTGATAACGAACTGTAAGTAAAGAGCGACCCGGCTCAATGGTAACCGAAACTCTAAAAATTGAATTTTGATACCAATAGATACATCAAAAGAATCAGATTTTAATGCTGATTTCAAATATATAAGTTTCATCAAGTTTAGTGCTACTCATCAAAAGTTACGCACCTGAGAAAATTTGGCTGATTTTAGAAAAAAGTAGGAAATACCCCCTAAAAGTTATAGAACCTTAATGAAAATCACACCATCATATTCAAAGTATTAGAGAACCCTACTGTAGAGGTTTCAAGCTCCTATCTACAAAAATGTGGAATTTTGCATTTTTTGCCAGAAGAAAGATCACGGATGTGTGTTTATTTGTTTTTTTTTTTCCCCAGGGGTGATCGTATCGACCCAGTGGTCCTAGAATATCATGGGAGGGCTCATTGGAATGGAAATTAAAAGTTCTAGTGCCCTTTTTAAGGGACAAAAAATGGAGGGCAACTAGGCCCCCTCCCACGCTCATTTTTTTTTTAAATTTTGAGATAGCCATTTTGTTCAGCATGGTCGAAAATATGATAGCTATGTCTTTATATAGGAGGATGTTTCCATGAAGGAAGTTTTCATAGGGGAAGGGACATTGCTATGAAGGGGGTGCCTGATTTCCCAGCATTATTAAAGAAAAAGATCAGAAATTAAATAAAAAAAACAACAAGTTTTTCAACTGAAAGTAAGGAGCAACATCAAAACTTAAAATGAACAGAAAATATTACGTATATGATTGGGTTCACCCCCTAGTCAATACCTCGCTCTTTAAGCCAAAGATTTTTAGTACTTTCATAAGAGCTATTTATTCTAATTAACGGCCTTTGTGATTAAGGGGTCATTTTTAAAGAATTGGAACAAAATTGGAACTTAGCTTAAGGAGCAAGGTATTGACTAGGGGGCGAACCCCCTACTATACGTATTAAAAATCTATGAATATAGAAGTTCGTTACGTAAGTTAATTCGTAAGTTACGTATATTTATTACTAATAAAAACGTTCGTAAATAAAATTAAACAAGTTTCGAAAAAGCCATTTAACCAAATAAAAGTAAAATTAATATGCAAATTTCGTTTTAATTAGTCATGTACGGTGAGCCAAAATCAAAACCTGCATTAATTTAAAAACGTTAAAAAATTAAATAAAAAAACAAGTTTTTTTAACTGAAAGTAAGGAACGACGTTAAAACTTAAAACGAACAGAAATTATTCCGTATATGAAAGGGGCTGTCCCCTCCTCAACGCCTCGCTCTTTACGCTAAAGTTTGACTTTCTCACAACTCTATTTTTTTAAAATAAAAAACTTTAGCGTAAAGAGCGAGGCGTTGAGGAGCAGACAGCCGCTTTCATATACGGAATAGTTTCTGTTCGTTTTAAGTTTTAACGTTGTTCCTTACTTTGAGTTAAAAAAAAAACTTGTTTTTTTTTATTTAATAAAAACTAAGATGTCAAAGCTTGCTACTAAGTTCCCTTGGCTATTAGGCTTTTAGGTTGATACTTTCAGGGCATGATGAGGGGGATGTTCAACTGATATAAAGGCAATGCTTACATACACTACACGTAAGAAAAATTGTTTGAGATTCAACAAAAATTGTTTTTTAAGTTTATCAACAAAAATCACACAAGGGTTATTGGCATTAGTTGGCAAAACATTAGATACAGAGGGTAACACATATGTTGTGCATTGGTATTTTTAAGAACAGAGTAGCAGCTTCAAAAATTTTCTAGCTAAGTAAAATCACAAAAGAAATGTGTTACGAAACAAATTTGCCAATAAAAGTTTTATGCAAATATAATATTTGTAGACAATTTTTGCGTAAGCACTTTGTAGACGTGTAAATTAAACTTTATTCAACTCAATCAATCCAAACTTTATGCTTTTTCTTTTACTCAAAAAGACAATTAACTTCTTTTTTTCTGTCGTAATTCTAAACTTTGATTTGAATCACTATATGACATACTACTTTAAATGTTACCTTAGTCAAATTCAATATGATATTCAAGAAAATTTGATCTAGCTTACAAATCCAAACAATATTGATTAATAAAGTCCGTTTTCGTTTGGAATTACATTTTTTCTGCTGAAAACTGCATATATCTTTGTAATTTCAAAAATTTGACGGACTTGATGTTGTGATTTTCATTAAAATTCTATGACTTCGAAGGGTCTTTCCCCCTTTTTTGAAAATCAGACAAATTTTCCCAGGCTCGTAGCTTTTGATGGGTCAAACTAAACTTAATGAAACGTATATATTTGGAATCAGCATAATAAGCCAATTCTTTTGATATATCAATTGGTATCAAAATTTAGTTTTTAGAGTTTCGGTTACTATTGAGCCGGGTCGCTCCGTACTTACAGTTAATTACCACGAACTGTTTGATCAAGGAGGCACACTTGTGCCTCTATAAAGAGGCGACCCACCAAAATGTTAAGCGATTTCAGGTCCTAGAGGTTGCAGAGAGACGGCGGTAATCGCATTTTGTAGCCCAAGCTCAAACTAAGAAACTTGCAAAATTTCATCCTCCTCCGACTTTATCTTCATGGGGTAAACTGGGCCGGAAGTTTCGAACCTCCCACCACAGTCCCCCTTTAACGTTGTCCGATTGGGCTGAAATTTAGAGGTTAAGCTTTCCTAGGGCCCGGGAGCTTATCCTCGAAATTTCAGCTCAATCCGATCACTCCTTCCCTGTTTTCAAAAAACCAAATATAGCCACTTAAAATTCATCATCATCATTTCTTTTTTTTCTTATCCACGCCTACAGGCCACAGTTGGCAACTGATCCTGGTGAATGAGGACTCATTCGAAGCAGAATTCGACCTGTTAGGGCCTTTTGATATTTTCAGACCGAAAAAATTATCCCCCGAATTTACATTTACGAAAAACCTCGTTTTCCTATAATAGCCCATGTTAATTTTTCCCACCACAACCCCCATTTAACGTTGTCTGATCGGGCTGAAATATAGAGGATAAGCTTTCCTGGGGCCTGGGAGCTTATCCTCGAAATTTCAGCTCAATCTGATCACTCCTTCCCTGTTTTCCAAAAACCAAATATCAAGTTTTGTGGGAATTTGCTTTGCGATAATAGATTCGATTTACTAAAAAACAATTACAATTGTGTCTCATTAGTCCATCGGTTGATACTTCAGACTGTCAGGCGGAAAACCCGGGTTCAATTCATCGTCAGAGCAAATTTTTTATATACTGAATTTAAACTTTAAAAAAGAAACTCAGTTTCTTTTTTAAATTATTTGAAAAAATTACGTTTTCTAAAGAGTTAAAGAGGCTGAGTTACAAGGTCGACCCTTAAAACGTACAGGGATTAGGAGGCACAGTTGGGGGCTGTTAAAGAGGCTGAGGCACTCCCGACTGTCCCTTCCCAATCCCAGGTGTACTCAATCGAAACGAGCCCGCAATCAACGAAGTTATCGACAACAGCGATATATCTTTCAATTCGGTTCTAATCCCGGAATAGCCTGGTGAAACATGTCCCAACGATCACGTCACCAAACTGAGAACATTTTTCACTGAAACTCCCGAATTTTTAGCTCTAAATTTGGACAGGCGAATACTTAGACACAAGATCACGCGCCACGTTGTTGACTTTGATACGGAAAAAATTATTCTGCATCGAACAGAAGACGTGGACCTCATGCATGGCAACATCTACAACCTCGGTACAATGTCGTCAATACATTATCGTGTAATCGCCGTTGCTATTCATACCGGCTCCAGCTTTGGAAACCAAGGCCACTACTATGTGTACCGCAGAGCACTGGAAGGCGCATGGTGTAGATGCAACGACTCTGAAGTTCGAGTCATCAAAAATGCTTCAGAAATAGACTTTTCAGGTATGACATTCATGGTACTCCAAAAATTATAGTTCAGTAATTAACAACACTTTTAGTCTCGTTTCAGGCTCTAATGGTCTCCAAAAGCAACAAACTTGTAAAACAATCTGTTTTTCTGAAAACAATTGCCCACATTTGTTTTTCTAAAGACAACAAAAACAATTGTCCATGATCTGCCGCGGTTAGGCAGGGAGACTACCATTTCTTCCCCGTATTCTGTTGTCTGTCGTCGGTCATATCTTCCATATTTAAAAACCAGACTCAACCCAGAAAGAGCAGTAAGCCAAAAAACGGTCCAAACACACAACAGAGTACAAACAGTGGTGCCTCAACGTGGCGGAGAAGTGGCAACGGGTTGCAATTACGCTAAATATAATCGTAAATGCAAGCCGGCTAACACCACTGTTATCCACATTCCTTTCCTAGTTTTACAGATTGGTAAGACACACCCAGATAAGGGACATCTTGCGGGTTGCACTTGAAACTGATTGTGCACCACATTTTGGAAGTCTTCTCTAAAAATGTGTAAAACGTACAGGGATTAGGAGGCACAGTTGGGGGGCTGTTAAAGAGGCTGAGTCACAAGTTCGAACCTTAAAACGTACAGGGATTAGGAGGCACCCTGTACGACGTGATTTGAGTATTTAGGAATTAAAAGCCTTAACACAAGATTGTTCAAGAGCGGGGGGTTTGGGGGGCGGCAGCCCCCCAACTTTTACTCCTGACACGATCAGCTAACAGTTAGTCAAGCAATAATAAGTAATAAACTGTACAAAAACGTGCAGAAATTATTTGAAAAAAACTACGTTTTCTAAAGAGTTAAAGAGGCTGAGTTACAAGGTCGAACCTTAAAACGTACAGGGATTAGGAGGCACAGTTGGGGGGCTGCCACCCCCCAAACCCCCCGCTTTCGCAGCCTTTAAATAAAAAAAAAGTTTTTTAAACTGAAAGTAAGGAGCGACATTAAATCTTAAAACGAACAGAAATTATTCCTTATATGAAAGAGGCTGTGCCCTCCTCAACGCCTCGCTCTTTACGCTAAAGTTTTTATTGTTTAAAAAAAAGAGTTGTGAGAAAGTCAAACTTTAGCGTAAAGAGCGAGGCGTTGAGGAGGGCACAACCTCTTTCATATACGGAATAATTTCTGTTCGTTTTAAGATTTATTGTCGCTCCTTACTTTCAGTTTAAAAAAACTTTTTTTTTTATTTAAAGGCTGCGAAAGCGGGGGGTTTGGGGGGCGGAAGCCCAGCAACTGTGCCTCCTAATCCTTGTACGTTTTAAGGTTCGACCTTGTAACTCAGCCTCTTTAACTCTTTAGAAAACGTAGTTTTTTCAAATAATTACTCATCAAAATCCAAACATAGATCATTGAAATATTGATCGTTTTTTCTGCGTTACCAAAAGTACTGTATTCATAAAACTTTACAGTTTCATGAAATGTAATTAAACAAATAGGAAAGAATTTTCAACCAAAGTAAGGAGCAAGTTTAAAACTTAAAGCAAACATAAATTACTTTGTATATAAGCGGGACTGCCCCCTTCTCAGCATCTTGCTTATTATAAAAAAACATATTTTTAGTGCTTTGAAAAATCTTATCTTTCCAATTGCAAATTTTCTTTAAAATTTGGAAAAAAAGGCCAAACTTCACAGTAAAGAGTAAGGAGCTAAGGAGGAGACAGCCCGCTTCATATAAAGAATAATCTTTTCAAATAGGTTTCAAATCTGTTTCTTGCTTTCAGTTGAAAAGCTCTTTTTTTATTTAACTTCTGATTGTTTTTTCAAATCATACCCAGGCCTAACCAAGATACAATTTAAGGCACCTGTCCCTTAAATCACTGGTTAATTGCTTTTAAAATGTGTAAATCCATAATTGTACGTGTATTAGTACCTTCCTACGTTTAAATTTTCAATTTTGGATAAAATTTGAATATAGGCTACTTAAAAAATTGGCGATGAATAATAATTGTTGATATTGCTACAAAATAATTTCGGTTGGAAGAGCAGAAGTATTATTATTTGTGTGGATGGAAATTCTGTGAGAATTTTGATTTTCTACATAACTGAAGCCATCACAACCTCTAAAATAAGATTTTCTTATCGGTAAATACATTACATAGATTTGTTTCAATACATTGAAGTACTTCATAGAACTAGAAAAAGGAAATAACACCATTTAAAATTGCTGAAAAAAAGTTCCTTGCAGTATTTGCCACCCTAAAGAAATATCCTGACGGGGCTGATGATTACCTGCCCTGCTATCCACTTAATGGTAGAAATGGGAATGTAACATTTTTGCTGTATAGCGAAACAATTTAATTAATTCCTACTCCCCCTACCTCTTTCAAAATTTATCTGAAACCTCGTGAAGAGTAAGCAGTTTGTCTATTAAAATTTACCTTTTAGGAATCTACCCTGACTCACCCCCCTCATTATAGCTGATCTGCAATTACAGATCGCCAAACATAGCCTAATTTCATTACAAATAAAGCGAATCAACTTGGTTGAATCCTGTACTGCCACCGTGTGGCATTGCTGCTTTTACAACTGGAAAGCCTAAAATATAGGTATTCATACTTTTAAATCAATTAGCTTCTCAGAAATTGAATTTTCTCTGATATGATGTACCTAATGAAGAGCTTTTCAATAAGATCGCTTGCTTTTTTTTTGTGGGGGGGGTGGTTTTGGGTGGGTAACAATAAACTGAAAGAATTCTAAATATTTAGAATTAGCATAAAAAGCCAATATTGCCGGTGAAGCAATTGTCACGAGAATTAATTTTTAGTTTTGGTGAATATTGGTCAAGTCACTCTTTACTTCCAGTTTTTTTTCACAAACTATTTGATAAGATTCTCTTGTGACGAAAATGTTTTTGAACTTGTTCCTTTTTTTAGTTGAATAGATCAATAAAAAGAAAGAGGTCAATTTGACAGCTGGATAGTAAGTTTAAATCTTGTTTTTCTTTCGCTATTGTATTTTTTTTCTTAATATATGAATATATAACGGATTTAAGTTTGAGGGGAAGAATTGTCCTGTTATGAAAGAGGTATATTTTACATGACCGTTATAAAATCAAAACGTGGTATCTGTGCTGGCAGGATAAATTTTTGAACATCTATACTCCTTGTGTAAAGTTTTCTAAGGCGTAGAAAATTGTATAAAGGCAAGTCTTTGGTATAATATACGAAAGCAATCTTTCTGTAATTTTGGTTTGAGTTTGATTTTCTTTTAAAATTAAATGCATAATAATTAAATATATTATTGATTAAACAAATTGATCCTTTTGCCAGGATTCCTTGCGGTTTAAAATTTACTGTATTTTGTTTCATTTTGCAGGCAATTTAGTTGCTCTTTTTATTTGAGCGTTCTTTTCTATAAGTATTTAAAAATAAACTTATTCCCACGACAAAAAAAAATCCTGAAATATATTCCATGTCACCCAACCACCACTGATATTTTGGTGTTTGCCCCCCCCCCCCCCGAAAAATTTTCTGCCGGCGCCCTTGTATTTCAAAAAGCACTTTTGTGAACTAACTATGCCAAGTTCTTCTTTAATTGCCTGTCTCTTCTTTCAAAATCTTGGAGTGCAACCTAATTTGATGGAGCATTTCCATTTGCATAATATGTCGAAACATTCACTTATCATGCCAGCCGAGACAAGATGAAACCCTGACCGTTTATCACCTGAAGACTGGTATTTATGCCCGCTTATTGAAACTAGATATGCAACAGCTCAGGAGTTTCTAATATAAAACAGATGGTAACATTTTTAGCAGAAACAAATAAACTTATGAAAATGTCTGTTTCGAATTAATTAGGAAAAAAAAAAAAAATTAAAAGTCAAGTTGTTCCTTTTAAAATCCTCTACATGTTAATTTTATCTATGTTAATTTTGTATGTCCCGTTCTTTTATGTACCGTTGTATGTATCGTTCTTTTAGACAAGTTGAAATGGAATTTGCATGAAAAAGCCTAATTTAGAAAGCCCAGAAAAAAAAAAAAAAAAATAGCAAACTCAGATTATGTTGCTAGATCAGGGGAAAAGATAGAAACCAAAATTGATGCCTTTATGTGTCTGTTGTCGCCAGACAAGCTAAAAATATTTAACATGGAAAAGATAGCCGGGAATTTTTCTAATCCGCTCCCCCTTAACTTAGTACCAGAAAGGGCTATATTCTGATTGCAATTGTTGATTGTAAAGTTGAATTTCATATAAATTTGGAATTGCGGCCTGGTATTTCTTCTCTTAAACAAGAAAAAGGTTATAAAAATGTTATATATATTCTCAAAGTCAATATTTTATTAAAACAATATAAATAAAAAAAAACTCAATTAATTAAAAAAACATTTGTAAGGAAAGTTTTTAAAACAAAAGTAAAGAGGGATATTAAAACTCGAGATCAGCAGAAATAAAGTGGCATAACAAATCAAACTTGAACTAACAGATATGGCTGTGAATAAAGAGTTGAAACCTAAAACGAACATATGCTAAGAAGAATGCTCAATTCAACCTTAAAACATACAAAGATCATCTTAAACAGGATTTGGATTGACCCCACCCCGCTACCCAAAACGATTATAAAACAATTCTTTCTCCCGTCTCGACCCACGAGGAAAAACTAATACTAATATTCATTTCTCATTTGTGCAGTCTATAGTTTTCCTGCAGTGAGACCTATAAATTTTGGTAGTCCTAGGTGCAGGTCAGGATTTACCATCATTCCCAGTTGGCCTAGGCCGAGGTGCGCAAAATGGCAGGGGGGTGCAATAAATGATCACTGAGCGATTTTATTCTTAACAAAACTGGACTGCTATGATTTATCGCCAAAATACCAAATGTAATCCGCCGTCGTGCTGCCTACTCACAGAAAAATTATTTTAAACAACACAGGAATTCCATGGCCACTTATAAAGTGTCCGATGTCTCCCAAGAATGACATCTGAGAGTTCGGTATCACCTCTATCTTTCATTACTTTTGCCCCATCAGTTGCGCTCTGTTCAGTGCTTCCACTATCCCCGAATTTTGGGGATTTTCCAGAAAATATCGCAAAAACGGAGCATCAAGAACGCTTGGGCCTAAAAGCACCGAAACGCCCTGCCAAGGTGCATTGCCTACCCAAAACATATTAAATTTGGGATCTCCGTAATGATACTCCCCAAAAATTAATAACAGTTCATTATGAAATAGGAAGAGTTAGTGCAGAATTTTCTCTGAACCTTAAGAAACCAAACCGGACAAGTCCCTTTTTATGCCTTTGAGGTTTTAGCCTCGAAAGAGGTTTTAGCATCACTAGGAGTTTTCAAAAGTAAGAATCAATATAAAAAAAAGTCTAACAGTTTTACTATCAAAAACTAGTTAGCGTTCTTTCGAGTTAATTCAATTTTGTCTGTTACAATGTGGAGTTAGCGAAACTAAACAATGTTTTCAGCGGCCAAGAACGTAAGAGTTATCAACTATTCTGGAAAATGTTTTTCCAAATGGTTGAAGCATGAAAATAAAAACTAGCAAATTAACCTTTTTCTATTTTTTTTTACCGTTAATTTTATGGGGTTGGTGAATCTGAATGGTTCTATTTCATTTTGGGGAAAAAAAGAGGATGACATTCTAAAAAAAATACACCTAGGTAAGAAAAAAACCTTTGACATTTCACACATCAAAAATAATCATCAATTAATCGAAAAAATTAGGCTTTCCATTTTTTTTTGTCTGGAACCCAAGGGATCCTTACGCCTCTTCGTGGCAAACAGTTTCTCTATCTGCTTTTCTTTTTGCTTCACAAAATTAGCATTGCATATTGCTCAAAGATACGCCTTGATTGCACTGGCTTTCTTAAAAACATCCATACTGATTATACAAACTGGACAAAATATCTTTGCCGAACTCAGCAAAAAAAATAATGAAGGTGAAATTTACTTGTCAGTCAGAATCTATTTACTTTTCTTTTAAAGGAAATGTAGACAAGACAATAAAGAATATGTTTCTTTTGTTCCTTTTTGATTCAGCAGAAACATTCTGTCATTCAACAATCCAGTCTATGAAAAACCTTTATCATAGATTGCATTAGTACGCCGAAAAATTGCATTCCAATTATTTCCATCCCATATTTTCAGGTCATCCAACTTTCCTGTTTCTTAAAGATTCTAAGGAAAATTGCCACCATCAGATTTCCTTCTTTATAAGCTCCGAGCGAACTACTTTAACCCAATATCCGTTTCTCTTTATTATTGTTTTTCCTGATTAGGATTTTGTCAGTGATTTGCGGCTCCTTCCATACTCAGCAGGTTTGCGCCGTGGGCCAGTATCCTTCCTGATTTCCTTCGTGTCAAAAATTCTTATCGTAGATCATTTTTGACGATTGGAACAAACGAAAGCCTGTGACAGACTGTATTGGAAAAAGGATTTCGAAGCATTTTTCAAGCAAAGATTTTGTTTGATATAAAGTTAGGGGCAATTCCCCTCTTAAGCACAGCTTATGGACCTTAATCATCTGTTAAATGGAGCTGAGAAGATAAATGACTTCCTTTAGTGCTAAAAGAGTTTTCAGTCATGTGCCTCTAAGGCAAGGGCTCCCAAATTTGGAGTGTTTTCATCCCTGGTTGAGAGACCCTCATGTAAAAGTGCAGGAGTTCTTCTCTATCCAAACTCCTTAAACTTAAAACATTATTCTATTGGCTCATTCCCAAAGATTCTACATTACTACACAGCAAATACTTCTATTTTAAGCAATCTTTATCTGTATTGTCATTATGCTAGGTGAACAAAACACCATCTATAATATTTAATTAAAATACAAAGAGGTACTTGAATGATATAGTCCCCACCTAATATTCTTCATCTAAGTAGAACCTGTTTCTCTGACGCTCAATCCTAATGAAATATACTTAAGCATGATAGAAATATAATGCTTTAGAAATAAATTTAGGCTATATATTTGCACATTAGAGGGGAGGGGGAGATGGGGTAAAGTATAGCGGGTCTGGATGCCCAATGTGTTAGGTACAATTATTCTGCATATTATGAAGTAAGAATTGTTTTTTAACTTCACACTGTCCAAATACTTTACTCTATCCCCCCTCCCTAATGTGCAAATATATAGCCCAGATTGTATATTCCCCATCTATAGCGTCACTTCTCTTTGTCTTACCTCACGCTAAGCTAAAAGAAAATAACGAAAAAAACCGGTTCTACAATGCGTTAATGGATGAACAACTTGAGTGGTCGGGACAAGTACCTACAAAGAAACTTACTTTTTCACGTAAATCGAACCATCTTAGGGCATCTTTTGATCTGCATTTTATGGATTTTAAGGTTTAACAATTGGCATACATGCGAAAACAAGCTTGTCTCAGCTCGACTTTCTTAATGTAATTTTACTGATTTTTGGAGTCTGTATAGCAATAATACGCTCTTTGTACTATTCACGTCACCATATCCTGTTCAGTTTTATCGCTTCCACTTTTCCTTATCGTGGAAGAAGAATACTTATTTCAGCTTTTTTTAATTGCTAAGCTTCTAAAATACTTATCTGCTTATTTTCATGTTTTCTATCTATTTTATCCATTTGTTCTTAATTGTCTACCAAAATAAATGTTATTATTTGGTTTGCATGGATTACACGACTGACAAGTTTGGGTAATTTAGTTTTTATCGTGCGTTACAAGGAGCGGGGGAGCCCCATGAGGAGGGTGCTTACCTATGTGAATTACATGTACCTCTAGTCCGGGAGCCACTAAAGCGTAGCCCATTTATTTCTGAGTTGAGGTGGTCAGAAAGACACAGTCAGTTTGACAATAGTTTCCGACTATATCGACCACGCTGAATCCGAATATGGGTGGGGGCAAAGCTGGAGATTACGGCTTGACATTGTAAAAGCAAAAAAACACCCTTTTTAGGCCTATTAAACGTGTACAGACTGTTTATTTTTTTTTTCTAAGGTTGTACCACTCCGATTTAGTGGTGCGACATCTCAATTTGGTCCTAATATGGTCTTCTCATAGAATATGTTAAATTTTTTCCGGTATCTTGTATAGCCCAGGAGCTATAGGCTAATATTTATATAATTTTCCCCGAAAATCTAAAAATTTAAAGGTTAATTTTCAACTAAACTACGTATCTTGGACCTTTCTATAATTTTTGTGTTTTCCATTCTTTTCCAGAATTTACCTTTCGTATTTAGGTTCACATCTCCGTAAAGTTCAAAGCTTAAACTGTTCGGTGAAGCCGTGTAGAATTTTTTGAAAAAGTATAGGCCAAAAAATATATGCAAAAATTCATTTTTCCAAAATGATTATGTGACACATCTTTTATGCTAGAATTTAACGCCCAATCCGAATATGAACTTTACTTTTCAACCAAATATCAATTTTTTTTTTTTTTTTGTCTTAATTCAAAATGTATTTACAATGCTGACTGATTTTCAGTTTATCTGCTGATAAGAATGGGACAGTGACAGTCTCCCTACAAATCCTAAGCCAAGAACCTGCCCTGGTCATCTTCAAAGATTGCCCTCTTTTAAACCAACCTTTCAATATAGTTATGAAAGATTAAGTGATTGTGAGTGTTTGAAAACATTGTTTATGTCACGTGTGCAGTGGGCAACAGCCCAGAAGCAGTATCAACAACAACAACAATTTTGTGAACTCTGTCTGTTGCTGATTAAACTTGAGGTTGGTAGTGTGATTGAGAAGCTGTACTGTTAGTGGTTAGAGCTAAGAATAGGAACTGAACGACGCCTAATGCCTGCCTTATGTAACTATGTAATGTTATGGACAGGTAGGCTAAATAACTTTCAGATTGGTGGAAATGAGTAACAGGCTTCAAGATGAAAACTCAAGACAAGGTTGGAATTAAGAATGAGCTTTTAATCTCAAACTGTCTGATGAACATATTGTGACATTTCTATGTAGACTTGGCCTATACTGTAATTAGGCTAAGTTAGATCAGGGATTTTTTAGGGTATGTTAGTCTTGATGTTACTGAGACCACCTTAAGCCAATCTACTACAAATATGTTTTTTTGATACCCTATACCAAATGCTGGGTATATCTAACATTTGACATAGCCTACCATAGCCTACAGTTAGGGATATTACTTGTCTTATGTACTACCATCAACATAATGTACTACTTCACCCCTGCAGTAGTACACCATGGGATCTGTACCTCAAAATTTGCGTACTGCACCCCACCATAAGTACTACATTAAACATGGCTTAGGTCCTACTATGCTATACATGGAGTAGTACACTTGGTTAGACATAGGTCTCAAATTTTTAGATACCGATCCTGTGGTGTACTACTACAGTGTTGAAGTAGTACAGTATGTTGATGGTTATACATAAAATAATTGATATCCCTGACTGCTAGCCTACGCCTAATCTAGTTGATGCCTATCAACAACTTAAAATATTTTCAATAAATTGTTTGCCAGTTGAGCAAGCATTGGTTGAAAGTGAACTGAGACACTAAAGTAAGTCTCATGTATTTAGCTTATTTAAGCTGCAATGATTATTCTGCTCGATTTGGTAAATATGAAGACTACTGGCATCGTCAGCAATAAAAATAAAGCAATATGAAATGATCTTTGTGTAAAGTTTGTAAAAAGTGGACTTATAAAGACAATTTCTGATGTTTTTTTTTCTAGGCCAACAATGGAAAAGCTGAAGGAAAAACAGCTGCGCTTCATGCTGATGTTTTTTTTTCTAGGCCAACAATGGAAAAGCTGAAGGAAAAACAGCTGCGCTTCATGCTTAGCCCCCAAAAGAAACCAGAAATTAATTTCTCTTTACGCATTATTTGCCAGAACAAGACAAAGAATGAGAAATTGTATAAGCTTACGGACATAAATCGAGTTGTGAATGTCCTTCAAGTAAGGTGCAAGTGCAATTTAGCTTACAGAGCATTAAAAAAACAATCGTATGAACCAGATTTTCATGAGAAGGAGCACAAGTGGCGCAAAGCCTGTGGCAAAAAGTTCTTACGCTGTAAGCACCATAATAAAATTGCTGATCAAGCATCAGCTACTGAAGAGAGCATTCAAATTCTACCAGCATTGCCAGGAAGGACTCGATCCCAAGCTGGGGATGTTGAATTTGACTACAAAACCTGCTGCTTATTCTGTAGTATGAAGGGAAGTACTAAGAATAAGAAACTGAATGTGTATCAAATTCGGACACTTGATAGACAGAACAAAGTGCTTCGACAAGCAGAAGAACTATGGCAACAAAATCCTCAATTTCTTGCCAGGTGTAAAGATGAAGACCTTATTGCTCTTGAAGCCAAATACCACCAACGGTGCATGTTAACATTTCTGAGTAGTAAACCAGACAGTGATGGTGTATTCCGTATTAGAGCTGCCATTTGCAGTGAGATGTTGGAAAACATCTATCCAAAGCTTCTAAGTGGCAGGATATACGCTACTACGGAATTAACAGTGCTTTTTGATGATTATCTGAAAAGGTCCGGTTTAGAATGGGAAGATAGGGATATTAAGCTGCTTAAGAGACAATTGAAGGACAGATTTGGCAGGGATTTGAGGGTGAATCGCAAATCTGGTAAAAACAACTTCTTTTACCTGAAAGACTCAGTAAATGCTGGAGAAATGACCAGACAGGTTGCAGAGCTAATCAAAAGTGTTAATGAGTCCTCAGTGCTGATTGAATCCGACTCGAATCCGGCTCTATGTTTAGTTCCGTGACAAAGTCGTTCCGATCCATAAAATTGTGAATAGAACATCGTGGGCTGTTGTAGAGTCAATACATTGCATTAGTGGATGTGATACGGTCTGTTTTTTCTTCTCGAAGGGCAAAAAAACATTTGCTACATCTGCTGTTAAATCACAGCGTATTCAAGAAATTGCTAATCTTACACAGAAAGTGAGGAGTGATATCAAAAACATCATTATGTACGAGCCCGAAATCTTGCGTATCTGTACGAAATTGACTGTATCGGTATATAGCAAAAAACAGTCCGAATTTGATTCTCTCAATGACCTCCGAATTCATTTATTTCCCAGAAAAAAGAACTTGAACAGCTTTTCCCAACAGATGGTTCTTTCGTATATCACGTCAAGAGAGCTATACTTCAGTGGAGCATTATTCTTCAGACTGGGATTCCTAAGCCCTATATCTTCAACCCACTTGAGTTTGGCTGAACCCATCACGACATTCTAGGAGTCAGTCCAGTGACTTCAGCGCTGACCCCCTGGCCTCCATCTGTCAACAAGGCTCCAACCTTTTGTTACTGTACAACTGTGTGTGGTAAAAAGTGCCCTTGTTTGGGGATAAAGCAATGCAACATTCTTTGCGCATGTGGTGGGCGATATGATGCCGACAGCGACGATTCGGACGAGGATTAGCGGGATTTCTTTTATATGTTTGAGGAAAACCGTTGGGATGTGCGGGAATTGTATTTTGACAGGCTTTACCTGTAGCTTTACTTACAGTACTTAAAATAATAAACACTCTTTAATGATGTTACAGGTTTAAGCTTTCAGCTTCTGTCGAGCATGGTTCTTCCGTGTCCGTTTACTACCTTGCAAAGCTTCGTAGGTTGATTATAATCTGGATTTACAACTATATTTGTAAGAAAATCAGAGTTTATAGCAAATTAAATAGCATATAGCAACTAAAGTTGAAACACGATGACCAAGTTAACACTACCGTTGGACTCGGCGTCAAAATGTGGCATAAAAACATGTCCTGCATTACCATTAATCAAAAACATTTTTAGGCCTACAAATAAGTAATTAGCCTATAACAAACGAAGTTAAGATTGGGCTGCGAAGTAAAGTTCATATTCGGATTTGGCGTTAAGTTCTAGCATAAAACATGTGTCACATAATCATTTTGGACAAATGTATTTTTGCATATATTTTTAGGCCTACACTTTTTCAAAAGATTCTAGACGGCTTCACCGAACAGTTGAAGCTTTGAACTTTACGGCAATGTGAAGCCAAATACGAAGGTAAATTCTGGAAAAGAATGAACAACAAAAAATTATTAGAAAGGTCCGAGATACCTGGTTTAGTTGAAAATGAACCTTTGAATTTTGAGATTTTCGGGGAAAATTAATAAATATTAGCCTATAGCTCCTGGGCTATACAAGATATCGGAAAAAATTTAACATATTCTATGAAAAGACCATATTAGGACCAAATTGAGATGTCGCACCACTAAATCGGAGTGGTACAACATTAGAAAAAAATAAACAGTCTGTACACGTTTAATAGGCCTAAAAAGGTTTTTTTTTTGCTTTTTCAAGGTCAAGCCGTGATCTCCAACTTTGCCCCCACCCATATTCAGATTCAGCGTGGTTGATATAGTCGGAAACTATTGTCAAACTGACTGTGTCTTTCTTACCACCTAGTTGTCACATTATAGTGGTCTGGCTCCTGGACTACTCTGTAGATACGTCCAGTGGAAAGTGATCTATGGCAGAATGAAATAGTTTTAACACTAGCAGGAGAATCAGGAAAATAAAAGAACTATTTTTATTCGTGGATATTCCCACGAACATGCCCTTGAATGAGGGCATGTATATGGGCATGTTGTATATCTCATACAAGATTACAATTGGCTAAGACAAATAAGAAGACATTATCACACTCTTGTCTTGTCCACTGGTGCCAAACTCATTCGGCAATAACAAACTTGCTCCTAGGAGTAATTAATTTATGACAAACATCCAATTGCAGCGTAACACCTGGCTTAAGCGGTCCATGTACAAGCAATTCTTATCAATTAATTCTTCATTCACATTTAAACTAAAAAAGAACTCCAAACAGTGTCCAAGATATCTTATTTTCTAACTTTCTAGCGGGAAAATTTATTATATATTTTATATTTAGAGTAATTTTTTGGTTTTAAAAAATATAGACAAACTCAGGCACATACACATAATGATTAGGGACCTGGCTCCCAGAAATTTCGGGATTTTCCCCCATTTTTCCGTGTTTCCCTTTTTTCTCACTGCTTTTATGAATAAAACCTAGTGGGTTAAAACTGTTGTAATAAATATTGTAATAAGCTGTTGTAAAATACGTATTTACCTTTCGAATTTTAAATCAACTTAGTTCTTTTTTTTCTTTTTTTGTTGATTAGGTGTGCTAACTGTAAATTAATGGAGTCTATCTCCCTCTTATTGTGGAAAATCATCTTGAGCCATTCTCCAGTTTTTAACCCTTTCTTTCATTTCATCTTTTCACCCAATTTAAATTTTCATTAACTACTTTTTCTTATGTTTTTTTTCTGTTTTTTTTTGTTGTAAAAATTCGTTATGCCAGAAAGAACGATTATGCCCCGCAAGACTTGTCAATTATCTTATTTTTCCCTTTTTTGAAGAATTTAGACAACATTGAATTCAATATTCATGCTTCAAAAACCCATAATTTGAAATCTAACCTTCTCAATCAAAAATTTCAGACCTGGTTATTACTGACAATTACATCGATCGCGTTAGAATTCCTTTATATGAAATTAGACTTGGTTTCTAAGAAAAATATTCCCTCACTATGAGCTAGAGTACAGCTGTATTTAAAACCACTGCTCGTGCGTCACGGACCTTCTTGGTTGCCATGGACTGTGTTATAATCTCTGTCCCCTCATTTCCTCTAATAATAATAAAAAATACTAGTCAATTTTGAAACAAATAAGCTTTTCCGTAAAGAATTTATTGCAGAATTACTAATAGCGCCACCTTTTCGTCTGGAATTGCTAAACCCTTTTCCTGAAACATAATCAAAACTGTAGTTAAGGTGTGATTGAACATACATTTGCCTGCTGATAATCCCTTTGAGAACAGCTTAGAAAATAGTTTTGGTGATTATCTCAGCATTCTGGAAATAACAGATATGACCTATAGGCGTGACAGCTGCGATGAATAGACGACGTACGAAATTCAAAAAGATGATTCATCTTAGAATAGCCTTGGAAAAATTCGCTTGAAAGAAATTATGGTCAATGGCAGAAAGAGAATTCTATTCTCACTAGAGAACACTGTTTACATGCAATATTTTAGTCCAGATCTAAAGCAAGCATTGAAAGAGACGGAGAAAGAGAAGAGAAGAGGAAGAACAATTGTTTTATTGTTCCGAGTTATGAGCTATATCATTTTGTATGGGTTTGGTTTTTTATGTTTTACTCGGTACATGGTTTCATTCCCTTGGCTAAATTAATTGCCAATTAATTCTTAATTTTGAAATTTATTTAGAAAACTTCATTTCATGTATTGACTATATGTATTATTGTTTTTCTATTTTTTGTTATCATTGTTTAGCATTAAGCCTTTACAGGCTAAACTTGTTGTAATTAATTCTGAGTATTTCGATTTAAAATAAAATTCTGTATTGCTACACACAGAATAAAAAAAGGAAAAGGTGGAGAAATTAGGGAGATATTCATTCATGGTTTTGATTTTAATGCATCATTAATCTTGGGGGAAATACCTGAAATTTCTTCGCCTTTTCTAGAATGCATCTTATTTATTGAGAATGTTCCTAAGCAGTTCTTAGAACCTTCTCGCTTCTAATAATTATCATTTTCAATCGTAGAGAAGCAGAACGGTTATTTTGAAAGAGAGAGTTTATTTGGAAGCAGAGAATTTACTTTTTTAGTAGCTCACATCATTTTACAAGCCTAAAAGTTCATATAAAACAAACAATCAGGTTTATGTTGACATAGCAGTAATGAGTGAATACAGCAGTGGGTTAATAAAGGTGAAGTGATTTGAACTCATTTTTTGACATGTGCTTAAGGAATAACTTAATTGGCTTGGAAAATACGTCACTGAAATCCCCAGACCGTTCCAGAGATATTGAAGATATGGATTTTTCATAACATGAATGCACTTTTTGTCTTTTGATTTGCCTACCTAACCGTAAGTAGATTTAGGTCCCATATTAGCCTATATTATGAAAGCGTGTTGGTGAATTCGAGATGATCACTGTTTAGCCCCTTTCCCCTCGCTCCTCTGCTTGTTTAAAGTCTCCTGATGTTGCAGATATACTATTTCAATAACTTTGATGCAAATGGTGCTTTTCGATTTAGCTCTGCCCTTTTCCCAAGTCGAATTGGAGGTGTATTTGACCAGCTCCCCCCCCCCAAAAAAAAAAAAAACAACTCCGTGATGGCTTCATTTCGATCCCTTAATCCATTCCTGAGATAGTGCACATAGTTTCAACACTCGGGTGCACATACCGTCTTTTGGCTTACTCAGGTGCACGTGTTGTTTCCATACATTACCCTTGGGAAACTCCGGACAACTGGGCCTGGCAAATGATCAAAAGAGATCCATGCTGATTGGACAATCGAGACCATGCATGACCCCCTTTCCTACGAAAACCTATATGTCAACCATGGGGAATATATTTAATTTAAGACATTTACCCCCTGCTCTGAGGGTGATGTCAATATTGTCAATCCTAGGATGATTAGACCTTTTTATGGTTTCTAAACAAAACTGCTATCTCAAAATTTTGGTCTAATATGAAGGGGGCTACAGGAAGGGCCTGGGTAGCAGAAAAGGGAATAGAGGAAGGTAGTTGCCCTCCAATCACTTTTGGCCCTTAAGAAAGTTACTAAAATTTTAATTTTCTAATTCCAATCTGCCGCTTCTCAAGCTTCTACAACAGCCTTTCTATTCAAAGTGGCAAGAAAAAATTGGGTCCTTTTTAGCCCCTTTTCAGGCCCTGTTTTAAAGGATCACATATATTTTTTTCCTATCTGCATTTTGGTCTGTGTACACTGAAGTAATAATTTATGTTCGTTTTAAGTTTCAACTTTGCTCATTACTTCCCGTAGAAATACTTTTTTTTTCATTAATAAATATAAGTGTTGGTGCTTGGCTTATACTAAAATTAAATTAAAAAAAACAAGTTTTTTCAACTGAAAGTAAGGAGCAACATTAAAACTTAAAACAAACAGAAAGTATTACGTATATGACGGGGTTCGCTCCCTAGTCAATACCTCGCTCTTTACGCTAAAGTTTAAGTTTTGTACCAATCCTTTAAGAATGACCCCTGAATCACGAAGGTTGTTTAATTAGAATAGATATCTCTTTTGAAAGTACTAAAAAAGCTTTAGCGTAAAGAGCGAAGTATTGACTAGGGCACGAACCCTCTCATATACGTAATAATTTCTTTTCGTTTTAAGTTTTAATGTTGCTCCTTACTTTCACTTGAAAAAACTTTTTTTATTTAATAGTAGTGAATGTTCAATCTATTCTACGACACCCACAGCAAGGATTTCTACGACACCCATAGGGAAAATAGCAATGGATTTCTACGGCATGCCCTCTGACGTCACTTCATGTATGCAAAATGCTCGTCAGGCAAGTTCCGGCTGTTTCAATTACTTGGAATGTGGTTGAAAGCGGTCTGACAGGTTTTGGTCATACATTGTTACATCAAGTGACACTCGCCTTTTCTCCCCTTTTCCCCTTATCTATTCTATGACACAGATAGTGAAATTAGCATTGAGTTTCTATGACACAGATAGGGAAATTAGCATTGAGTTTCTATGACACAGGTAGGGAAATTAGCATTGAGTTTCTATGACACAGATAGAGAAGTTAGCATTGAGTTTTTATGACACAGGTAGGGAAATTAGTATTGAGTTGCTGTGAAACAGTTAGAAAAATTAGCATTGAGTTTCTATGATACAGGTGGGGAAATTAACATGGCATTTTCAAACGCACAAGTAGGGAAAAAAGCATTGGATTTAAAACACAGATAGAGAATATATTAGTGGAGATCCTAGCCCCTCGCACCTGCACAGTGCAGTCACCTGTTCTACTAAAGGGAAAACACTTGGCAAAACTCCATGACACACCCCTTCGGACCCCAATGACGTCATACGACTTACCCCGTTTCTAACGGACAGGACTAATATGCTTGACGCAATTTTATGTCACCATGCGTTAGGAACCCATGGGGGAATCTCCACTTATAACGTAACGACAGCTCACACCTTACGTAGTTATTATGCAACACTGTCATGTGATAACTTTTTTCGCCCGAAACCCCCAAAGCGTTCTTTTTTCATTAACTTAATGGTGGCACACATTTTATGTAAGGTCAGCGCATCTTACGCTTGGGCGGCGCATCCATCGCTGCCAGATAAAACCATTTTGACATTTTGCCCAAAAGCCTCAAGACATTTTCTTTTTCGGCGTTTCATTTTTTGCTCGAAACACCTTTCATATTTTTTCTACAGTTCTCGACCCCCGCCAGGACTCTGCTAGTTCTAACAGCGGTGGGATGTTCGGTTTACTATTTTGGACTTTTCCGAGCTAGGTTTCTTAGCCTTTCGTAGGTGTGTGTTGTATGGAACTTATGATTTGGGATGTATAGTTTAATATTTCAAACTTTTCTGAACTAGGTTTTTTTCTTTTAATCTTTTAATCTTTTAATCTTTAGGTTTTAATCTTTCATAGGTGTGTGTTGTCCAAAATTATGATTTGGGATGTTTGGTTTATTATTTGGATTTTTCTTAGCTATGTTTCTTAGCCTTTCGTAGGTGAGTGTTGCAAGGAACTTGTAATTTGGGAGGTTTAGCATACTACTTCGGGTTTTTCTGAGCTAGGTTTCTTAGCCTTTCGTAGGTGAGTGTTGTCCGAAACCTATGATTTGGGATGTATAGTTTTGCTATTTCGGGCTCTTCTGAGCTAGGTTTCTTAGCCTTTCATAGGTGTGAGTTGTCTGAAATTATGATTTGGGATGTTTGGTTTACTATTTTTGACTTTTCTGAGCTAGGTTTCTTAGTTTCTTAGAATTTCGTAGGTGTGTGTTGTATGTAACTCATGATTTGGGATGTATAGTTTGCTATTTCAGACTTTTCTGAGCTAGGTTTCTTAGTCTTTCATAGTTATGTGTTGTCTGAAATTATGATTTGGGATGTTTGATTTATTATTTTGGACTTTTCTGAGCTATATTTATCAGCCTTTCCTAGGTGAATGTTGTATGGAACTTATGATTTGGGATGTATAGTTTGCTATTTCGGGTTTTTCTGAGCTAGATTTCTTAGCCTTTCGTAGGTGAGTGTTGTCTGAAACCTAGGATTTGAGATGTATAGTTTGCTATTTTGGGATTTTCTGAGCTAGGTTTCTTAGCCTTTCATAGGTGTGTTTTGTCTGAAATTATTATTTGGGATGTGTGGTTTGCTGTTTCGGGTGTTTCTGAGCCAGGTTTTTTAGCCTTTCGTAGGTGTGTTTTGTCTGAAACCTATGATTTGGTATGTGTAGTTTGCTATTTTGTGTTTTTCTGAGCTAGATTTCTTAGCCTTTCGTTGGTGAGTTTTGTATGAAACTTATGATTTGGGATGTATATTTGACTATTTCGGGCTTTTCTGAGCTAGGTTTCTTAGCCTTTCATAGTTGTGTGTTTTCTGAAATTATGATTTGGGATGTTTGGTTTACTATTTTTGACTTTTCTGAGCTAGGTTTCTTAGTTTCTTAGCGTTTCGTAGGTGTGTGTTGTATGTAACTCATGATTTGGGATGTATAGTTTGCTATTTCAGACTTTTCTGAGCTAGGTTTCTTAGTCTTTCATAGTTGTGTGTTGTCTTAAATTATGATTTGGGATGTGTGGCTTGCTATTTGGGGTGTTTCTGAGCCAGGTTTCTTAACCTTTCGTAGGTGTGTTTTGTCTGAAACCTATGATTTGGTATATGTAGTTTGCTATTTCGGGTTTTTCTGAGCTAGATTTTTTAGCCTTTCGTAGGTGAGTTTTGTATGAAACTTATGATTTGGGATGTATGTTTGGCTATTTCGGACTTTTCTGAGTGTGTGTTTATGTGTGTGTTGTATGGAACTTATGATTTGGGATGTGTGGTTTACTATTTTGGACTTTTCTGAGCTAGATTTTTTAGTCTTTTGTAGGTATGTATTGCATGAAACTTATGATTTGGGATGTGTAGTTTGCTATTTTGGGTGTTCCTGAGCTAGGTTTCTTGGCCTTTCGTGGGTGTGTTTTGTCTGAAACCTGTGATTTGGTATGTGTAGTTTGCTATTTCGGGTTTTTCTGAGCTAGATTTCTTAGCCTTTCGTAGGTGAGTTTTGTATGAAACTTATGATTTGGGATGTATGTTTTGCTATTTCAGGCTTTTCTGAGCTAGGTTTCTTAACCTTTCATAGGTGTGTGTTGTCTGAAATTATGATTTGGGATGTTTGGTTTGCTATTTTTGACTTTTCTGAGCTAGATTTCTTAGCCTTTCGTAGGTGAGTGTTGTCTGAAACCTATGATTTGGGATGTATAGTTTGCTATTTTGGGATTTTCCAAGCTAGGTTTTTTAGCCTTTCACAGGTGTGTGTTGTCTGAAATTATGATTTGGGATGTTTGATTTATTATTATGGACTTTTCTGAGCTATATTTATTAGCCTTTTCTAGGTGAATGTTGTATGGAACTTATGATTTGGGATGTATAGTTTGCTATTTCGGGTTTTTCTGAGCTAGATTTCTTAGCCTTTCGTAGGTGAGTGTTGTCTAAAACCTATGATTTGGGATGTATAGTTTGCTATTTTGGGATTTTCCAAGCTAGGTTTTTTAGCCTTTCATAGGTGTGTGTTGTCTGAAATTATGATTTGGGATGTTTGGTTTACTATTTTTGACTTTTCTGAGCTAGGTTTCTTAGCCTTTAATAGGTGTGTGCTGTCTGAAATTATGATTTGGGATGTATAGTTTACTATTTTGGACTGCTCTGAGCTAGATTTCTTAGCCTTTCGTAGGTGTGTGTGTGTTGTATGGAACTTATGATTTGGGATGCATAGTTTGCTATTTCGGTTTTTTCTGAACTAGATTTCTTAGCCTTTCGTAGGCGATTGTTGTCTGAAACCTATGATTTGGGATGTATAGTTTGCCGTTTCGAGCTTTTCTGAGCTAGGTTTCTTAGCCTTTCATAGGTTGGTGTTGTCTGAAATTATGATTTGGGATGTTTGGTTTACTATTTTTGACTTTTCTGAGCTAGGTTTCTTAGTCTCTCATGGGTGTGTGTTGTCTCAAACTGATGATTTGGGATGTGTAGTTTGCTATTTTGGACTTTTCCAAGCTAGGTTTCTTAGCCTTCCGTAGGTGTGTGTTGTATGGAACTTATGATTTGGGATGTATAGTTTGCTATTTCGGACTTTTCTGAATTAGGTTTGCTAATCTTTCATAGGTGTGTGTTGTCCAAAATCATGATTTGGGATGTTTGGTTTATCATTTTGGACTTTTCTGAGCTATGTTTCTTAGCCTTTCATAGGTGAGTGTTGTAAGGAACTTATAATTTGGGGTTTTTGGATTACGATATCGGGTTTTTCTGAGCTAGGTTTCTTAGCCTTTCGTAGGTGAGTGTTGTCTGAAACCTATGATCTGGGATGTATAGTTTGCCATTTCGGGCTTTTCTTAGCTAGGTTTCTTAGCCTTTCATAGGTGTGTGTTGTCTGAAATTATGATTTGGGATGTTTGGTTTACTATTTTTGACTTTTCTGAGCTAGGTTTCTTAGTTTCTTAGCCTTTCGTAGGTGTGTGTTGCATGGAACTCATGATTTGGGATATATAGTTTGCTATTTCAGACTTTTCTGAGCTAGGTTTCTTAGTCTTTCATATTTGTGTGTTGTTTGAAATTATGATTTGGGATGTTTGATTTATTATTTTGGACTTCTCTGAGCTATATTTGTTAGCCTTTCCTAGGTGAATGTTGTCTGAAACCTATGATTTGGGATGTATAGTTTGCTATTTCAGACTTTTCTGAGCTAGGTTTCTTAGTCTTTCATAGTTGTGTGTTGTTTGAAATTATGATTTGGGACGTTTGATTTATTATTTTGGACTTCTCTGAGCTATATTTCTTAGCCTTTCGTAGGTGAGTGTTGTGTGAAACCTATGATTTGGGATGTATAGTTTGCTATTTCAGACTTTTCTGAGCTAGGTTTCTTAGTCTTTCATAGTTGTGTGTTGTTTGAAATTATGATTTGGGATGTTTGATTTATTATTTTGGACTTCTCTGAGCTATATTTGTTAGCCTTTCCTAGGTGAATGTTGTATGGAACTTATGATTTGGGATGCATAGTTTGCTATTTCAGACTTTTCTGAGCTAGGTTTCTTAGTCTTTCATAGTTGTGTGTTGTTTGAAATTATGATTTGGGATGTTTGATTTATTATTTTGGACTTCTCTGAGCTATATTTGTTAGCCTTTCCTAGGTGAATGTTGTATGGAACTTATGATTTGGGATGTATAGTTTTCTATTTCGGGTTTTTCTGAGCTAGGTTTCTTAGTCTTTCATAGTTGTGTGTTGTTTGAAATTATGATTTGGGATTTTTGATTCATTATTTTGGACTTCTCTGAGCTATATTTGTTAGCCTTTCCTAGGTGAATGTTGTATGGAACTTATGACTTGGGATGTATAGTTTGCTATTTCAGACTTTTCAGAGCTAGGTTTCTTAGTCTTTCATAGTTGTGTGTTGTTTGAAATTATGATTTGGGATGTTTGATTTATTATTCTGGACTTCTCTGAGCTATATTTCTTAGCCTTTCGTAGGTGAGTGTTGTCTTAAACCTATGATTTGGGATGTATAGTTTGCTATTTCAGACTTTTCAGAGCTAGGTTTCTTAGCCTTTCATAGGTGTGTGTTGTCTGAAATTATGATTTGGGATGTTTGGTTTACTATTTTTGACTTTTCTGAGCTAGGTTTCTTAGTTTCTTAGCCTTTTGTAGGTGTGTGTTGTATGGAACTTATGATTTGGGATATATAGTTTTGCTATTTCAGACTTTTCTGAGCTAGCTTTCTTAGTCTTTCATATTTGTGTGTTGTTTGAAATTATGATTTGGGATGTTTGATTATTATTTAGGACTTCTCTGTGATATATTTGTTAGCCTTTCCTAGGTGAATGTTGTCTGAAACCTATGATTTGGGATGTATAGTTTGCTATTTCAGACTTTTCTGAGCTAGGTTTCTTAGTCTTTCATAGTTGTGTGTTGTTTGAAATTATGATTTGGGACGTTTGATTTATTATTTTGGACTTCTCTGAGCTATATTTCTTAGCCTTTCGTAGGTGAGTGTTGTGTGAAACCTATGATTTGGGATGTATAGTTTGCTATTTCAGACTTTTCTGAGCTAGGTTTCTTAGTCTTTCATAGTTGTGTGTTGTTTGAAATTATGATTTGGGATGTTTGATTTATTATTTTGGACTTCTCTGAGCTATATTTGTTAGCCTTTCCTAGGTGAATGTTGTATGGAACTTATGATTTGGGATGTATAGTTTTCTATTTCAGACTTTTCTGAGCTAGGTTTCTTAGTCTTTCATCGTTGTGTGTTGTTTGAAATTATGATATAGCAGACTATACATCCCAAATCATAAGTTCCATACAACATTCACCTAGGAAAGGCTAACAAATATAGCTCAGAGAAGTCCAAAATAATAAATCAAACATCCCAAATCATAATTTAAAACAACACACAACTATGAAAGACTAAGAATCCTAGCTCAGAAAAGTCTGAAATAGCAAACTATACATCCCAAATCATAGGTTTCACACAACACTCACCTACGAAAGGCTAAGAAATATAGCTCAGAGAAGTCCAAAATAATAAATCAAACGTCCCAAATCATAATTTCAAACAACACACAACTATGAAAGACTAAGAAACCTAGCTCAGAAAAGTCTGAAAAAGTCTGAACTTATGATTTGGGATGTATAGTTTGCTATTTCAGACTTTTCTGAGCTAGGTTTCTTAGTCTTTCATAGTTGTGTGTTGTTTGAAATTATGATTTGGGATGTATGATTTATTATTTTGGACTTCTCTGAGCTATATTTCTTAGCCTTTCGTAGGTGAGTGTTGTCTGAAACCTATGATTTGGGATGTATAGTTTTGCCACTTCGGGCTTTTCTTATTATGATATAGTTGTGTGTTGTTTCATAATTGTTTGTTGTTTGAAATTATGATTTGGGATGTTTGATTTATTATTCTGGACTTCTCTATGCTATATTTCTTAGCCTTTCGTAGGTGAGTGTTGTCTGAAACCTATGATTTGGGATGTATAGTTTGCTATTTCAGACTTTTCTGAGCTAGGTTTCTTAGTTTTTCATAGTTGTGTGTTGTTTGAAATTATGATTTGGGATGTTTGATTTATTATTTTGGACTTCTCTGAGCTATATTTCTTAGCCTTTCGTAGGTGAGTGTTGTCTGAAACCTATGATTTGGGATGTATAGTTTGCTATTTCAGACTTTTCTGAGCTAGGTTTCTTAGTCTTTCATAGTTTTGTGTTGTTTGAAATTATGATTTGGGATGTTTGATTTATTATTTTGGATTTTTCTGAGCTATATTTCTTAGCCTTTCGTAGGTGAGTGTGTTCTGAAACCTATGATTTGGGATGTATAGTTTGCTATTTCAGACTTTTCTGAGCTAGGTTTCTTAGTCTTTCATAGTTGTGTGTTGTTTGAAATTATGATTTGAGATGTTTGATTTATTATTTTGGACTTCTCTGAGCTATATTTCTTAGCCTTTCGTAGGTGAGTGTTGTCTGAAACCTATGATTTGGGATGTATAGTTTGCTATTTCAGATTTTTCTGAGCTAGGTTTCTTAGTCTTTCATAGTTGTGTGTTGTTTGAAATTATGATTTGAGATGTTTGATTTATTATTTTGGACTTCTCTGAGCTATATTTGTTAGCCTTTCCTAGGTGAATGTTGTATGGAACTTATGATTTGGGATGTATAGTTTTCTATTTCGGGTTTTTCTGAGCTAGGTTTCTTAGTCTTTCATAGTTGTGTGTTGTTTGAAATTATGATTTGGGATGTTTGATTTATTATTTTGGACTTCTCTGAGCTGTATTTGTTAGCCTTTCCTAGGTGAATGTTGTATGGAACTCATGATTTGGGATGTATAGTTTGCTATTTCAGACTTTTCTGAGCTAGGTTTTTTAGTCTTTCATAGTTGTGTGTTGTTTGAAATTATGATTTGGGATGTTTGATTTATTATTTTTGACTTTTCTGAGCTATATTTGTTAGCCTTTCTTAGGTGAGTGTTGTCTGAAACCTATGATTTGGGATGTATAGTTTGCTATTTCAGACTTTTCTGAGCTAGGTTTCTTAGTCTTTCATTATTGTGTGTTGTTTGAAATTATGATTTGGGATGTTTGATTTATTATTTTGGACTTCTCTAAGCTATATTTCTTAGCCTTTCGTAGGTGAGTGTTGTCTGAAACCTATGATTTGGGATGTATAGTTTGCTATTTCAGACTTTTCTGAGCTAAGTTTCTTAGTCTTTCATAGTTGTGTGTTGTTTGAAATTATGATTTGGGATGTTTGATTTATTATTTTGGACTTCTATGAGCCATATTTCTTAGCCTTTCGTAGGTAAGTTTTGTCTGAAACCTATGATTTGGGATTTATAGTTTGCTATTTCAGACTTTTCTGAGCTAGGTTTCTTAGTCTTTCATAGTTGTGTGTTGTTTGAAATTATGATTTGGGATGTTTGATTTATTATTTTGGACTTCTCTGAGCTATATTTCTCAGCCATTCTGAGGTGAGTGTTGTCTGAAACCTATGATTTGGGATGTATAGTTTGCTATTTCAGACTTTTCTGAGCTAGGTTTCTTAGTCTTTCATAGTTGTTTGTTGTTTGAAATTGTGATTTGGGATGTTTGATTTATTATTTTGGACTTCTCTGAGCTATATTTGTTAGCCTTTCCTAGGTGAATTTTGTATGGAACTTATGATTTGGGATGTATAGTTTGCTATTTCGGGTTTTTCTGAGCTAGATTTCTTAGCCTTTCGTAGTTGAGTGTCGTCTGAAACCTATGATTTGGGATGTATAGTTTGCTATTTTGGGATTTTCCGAGCTAGGTTTTTTAGCCTTTCATAGGTGTGTTTTGTCTGAAATTATGATTTGGGATGTTTGGTTTACTATTTTTGACTTCCAGGCTAGGTTTCTTAGCCTTTCATAGGTGTGTGCTGTCTGAAATTATGATTTGGGATGTATATTTTACTATTTTGGACTGCTCTGAGCTAGATTTCTTAGCCTTTCGTAGGTGTGTGTGTGTTGTATGGAACTTATGATTTGGGATGCATAGTTTGCTATTTCGGTTTTTCCTGAACTAGATTTCTTAGCCTTTCGTAGGCGAGTGTTGTCTGAAACCTATGATTTGGGATGTATAGTTTGCCGTTTCGGGCTTTTCTGAGCTAGGTTTTTTAGCCTTTCATTGATGTGTGTTGTCTGAAATTATGATTTGGGATGTTTGGTTTACTATTTTTGACTTTTCTGAGCTAGGTTTCTTAGTCTTTCATAGGTGTGTGCTGTCTCAAACTGATGATTTGGGATGTGTAGTTTGCTATTTTGGACTTTTCTGAGCTAGGTAAATTAGCCTTTCGTATTTGGGTGTTGTCTGAAACCTTTGATTTTGGATGTGTGGTTTACTATTTATGGCTTTTCTGACCTATGTTTCTTAGCCTTTGGTAGGTGTGTGTGACATGAAAATTATAATTTGGAATGTGTGGTTAACTATTTTGAACGTTTCTGAGCAAGGTTTCTTAGCCTTTCGTAGATGTCTTGCATGAACCTTATGATTTGGGATGTTTAGTTTCCTATTTTTGAATTTTCTGAGCTAGGTTTCTTAGCCTTTCGTAGGTGTATGTGTGTGTGTGTGTGTTGTATGAAACTTATGATTTGGGATGTGTAGTTTGCTATTTTGGGTTTTTCTGAGATAGATTTCTTAGCCTTTCGTAGTTGAGTGTTGTCTGAAACCTATGATTTGGGATGTATAGTCTTTCATAGGTGTGTGTTGCATGAAACTTATGATTTTGGATGTGTGGTTTACTATTTTGGACTTTTCTGAGCTAGGTTTCTTAGCCTTTATTAGGTGTGTGTTGTATGAAACTTATGATTTGGGATGTGTAGTTTGCTATTGCTGGCTTTTCTGAGCTAGGTTTCTTAGCCCTTCGTAGGTCTGTATTGTATGAAACTCAAGATTCTAGACGTGTAGTTTGTTATTTAGTGTTTTTCTGAGCTAGATTTCTTAGACTTCCGTAGGTGAGTGTTGTATGAAAGTTATGATTTAGGATGTATAGTTTGCTATTTCGGGCTTTTCCGAGATAGATATCTTTGCCTATTGTAGGTGAGTGTTGTCTGATACCTATGATTTGGGATGTATAGTTTGCTATTTTGGGCTTTTCTGAGCTAGGTTTCTAAGCCTTTCGTAGGTGAGTGTTGTATGAAACTTATGATTTGGGATGTGTAGTTTGCTATTGCTGGCTTTTCTGAGCTAGGTTTCTTAGCCCTTCGTAGGTCTGTATTGTATGAAACTCAAGATTCTAGACGTGTAGTTTGTTATTTAGTGTTTTTCTGAGCTAGATTTCTTAGACTTCCGTAGGTGAGTGTTGTATGAAAGTTATGATTTAGGATGTATAGTTTGCTATTTCGGGCTTTTCCGAGATAGATATCTTTGCCTATTGTAGGTGAGTGTTGTCTGATACCTATGATTTGGGATGTATAGTTTGCTATTTTGGGCTTTTCTGAGCTAGGTTTCTTAGCCTTTCGTAGGTGAGTGTTGTCTCAAACTTATGATTTGGGATGTGTAGTTTGCTATTTTGGACTTTTTTTTAGCTAGGCTTCCTAGCCTTTAGTTGGTGTGTTGTCTGAAACCTATGATTTGGGATGTGTGGTTTACTATTTTAGACTTTTCTGGGCTACGTTTCTTAGCCTTTCGTAGGTGTGTATTGCATGAAACTTATGATTTGGCATTTGTGGTTTACCATTTTGGACTTTTCTGAGCTAGGTTTCTTAGCCTTTCGTAGGCGTGTGTTCCACAAAACTTATGATTTGGGATGTGTACTTTGCTATTTTTGACTTTTCTGAGCTAGGTTTCTTAGCCTTTCGTAGGTGTGCGTGTGTGTGTGTTGTATTAAACTTATGATTCGGAATGTGTAGTTTGCTATTTTGGGCTTTTCTGAGCTAGGATTCTTAGCCTTTCGTAGGTCTGTGTTGTCTGAAACCTATGATTTGGGATGTGTAGTTTTCTATTTCGGGGTTTTCTGAGCTAGATTTCTTAGCCTTTCGTAGGTGACTGTTGTATGAAACCTATGATTTGGGATGTATAGTTTGCTATTTTGGGTTTTTCTGAGCTGGATTTTTTAGCCTTTCGTAGGTGAGTGTTGTATGAAACCTAAAAGTTGGGATGTGTAGTTTGCTATTTCGGGCTTTTCTGAGCTAGGATTCGTCGCCTTTCGTAGGTGCGTGTTGTCTGAAACCTGTGGCTTGGGATGTGTAGTTTGCTATTTCGGGTTTTTCTAAGCTAGATTTCTAAGCCTTTCGTAGGTGACTGTTTTATGAAACCTATGATTTGGGATGTATAGTTTGCTCTTTCGGGCTTTTTTGAGCTAGGTTTCTTAGCCTCTCGTAGGTGTGTGTGTTGCATGAAACTTATGATTTGGGATGTGTAGTTTCCTATTTCGGGCTTTTCTGAGTTAGGTCTCTTAGTCTTTCATAGATGTGCTGTCTGAAAAATGTGATTTGGGATGTCTGGCTTACTATTATTGTCTTTTCTTAGCAAGGTTTCTTAGCCTTTCCTAGGTGTGTGTTGTCTGAAACCTAGGATTTGGGATGTTTCGCTTACTATTTTGGTCTTTTTTGAGCTAGGTTTCTTAACCTTTCGTATGTGTGTGTTGTATGGAACTTATGATTTATGATGTGTGGTTTGCTATTTCGGGTGTTTCTGAGCCAGATTTCTTAGCCTTTCGTAGGTGAGTTTTGTATGAAACTTATGATTTAGGATGTATATTTGGCTATTTCGGGCTTTTCTGAGCTAGGTTTCTTAGCCTTTCATATGTGTGTTTTGTCTGAAACTTATGATTTGGGATGTGTGGTTTAGTATTTTGGACTTTTTCTGAGCTAGGTTTTTTAGTATTCTGTAGGTATGTGTTGCATGAAACTTATGATTTGGGATGTGTAGTTTGCTATTTTGGGTGTTCCTGAGCTAGGTTTCTTAGCCTTTCGTAGGTGTGTTTTGTCTGAAACCTATGATTTGGTATGTGTAGTTTGCTATTTCGGGTTTTCCTGAGCTAGATTTCTTAGCCTTTCGTAGGTGAGTTTTGTATGAAACTTATGATTTGGGATGTATATTTGGCTATTTCGGGCTTTTCTGAGCTAGGTTTCTTAGCCTTTCATAGGTGTGTGTTGTCTGAAATTATGATTTGGGATGTTTGGTTTGCTATTTTTGACTTTTCTCAGCTAGGTTTCTTAGCCTTTCGTAGGTGTGTGTGTTGTATGAAACTTATGGTTTGGGATTTCTAATTGGATTTTTCATTGGTGCAAGACTTGGAATATTTTTGTAGTGTTATGTCGTATTTTGTAGTGACGTGAGCGGTCATGTTAACCTAAGTTAGATGAATCTAACTTCAACGTAAAAAAACTACTTCACTTTGGCTGAATATTTTAAGTAAAATCTCAGGTTCGTTCCCCCACCGAATCTCCGTGTAAATTACAAAATATTCCAAGTCTTACATTTCAACGAAAAAATCCCGAAATGAACTTTGAAACATCAACAGAATGTAGAAATGACATGGTGAACCACGAGACAGAGATAAAAATTAAAAAAATGAACTTTGAAACATCTACAGAATGTAACAGTAACAAAGTAAATCAAAAGATAATATTACGAAAATATTCCATGTCTTACAGTTCAACGAAGAAATACCAAACTGAACTTTAAAACACCGAGAGAATGTAGCAGTGACAATGTAAACCATGACACAACACTACAAAAATATTCAACAAAATACCAAAATGAACTTTGAACCATCAAGAGAATGTAACAGTGATAGGGTAAATTACGAAATAACACTACAAAAATATTCCAACTCTTACGCTTCAATGAAAAAAAAAAATCCAAAATGATCTTCGAAACTTCAATAGAGTGTAGCCGTGACAAAGTAAATCATGACATAACACTGCAAAAATATTCCAAGTCTTACACTTCAATGAAAAATAAATTCCATAGTGAACCTTGAAACAAACAACAAAAGCACGAAGAAAAATCTCTCTGCAGGACAGTGGAGATAATTTGAATGAACATGTCGGCCCTATGTCCAAGGGCCGTCCTCAGCAAGACAAAAGTATATAAAAGAAAAAAGACTCACAACAACATGCGACCAATAAAACCAAAAAATAAAAATTTTTCAAAGCAGTCCTAGCATCCTTACTTCAGCGAAGTTCAACCAGTACTTATAAAAAAGCAAGGTCAAACAAGGCGATTCAATAAGATGAAAGAAAAATAATTTAGAAACACGTTCTTATTGCTAATCCATCATTTTGGCAGCTAACCTCAAAGGTCTTTTTGTGACCGGTTCTATGTTAATGTCTATTGGTTTTTTAAAACACTTTGTAAGATCATTTTTAATTAAATTTGTGTATAGAGCATTTAGTGTATGTTCCCCCAAGTCTCTAATTAAGGAAATATTATTATTAGTCTTAAGTCTGATTTCAATTTATTTTCGGACTACCTGCTTTATGCCTAGGTCATTGCATATAAGGGCGGATTCATCGAAAAGGATATTGTGGCTAGAATTTTCAAAAATAGGGCTGCCTAATGCAGAGTCAAATGAAACAGTGGAATTAGAATTTAGAGTTTTCACTATATCATCTTTATGCTGTTGTATGCGCTTTTGTAAATTCTGGTGTAATCTACTTACATAGTATTTGCCACAATCGCATGGTATTTGATAGACCTCTCTTTGGCGAGTAACTGGGGTTTTATCTGTACCAGAATTTAGAAAAATTTATGATTTTAAAATTATTTGTGAATACTACATACAGATTATTTTTTGTGCAAACTTTTTTAATATTTGTAGTGATTTTTGGGATGTAGGGGAGGTAAATTATGTTTAACGGCTTGTCAGAAATCTCATATGGTAAACTATTATTAATTTTGCGGGAATGTGTTTTCAGTCTACTGTTAATTACACTATTAATAAATAAAATAGGATACCCATTTCCAAAAAGTATGTCCTTGATAAAGTTTAATTCTGTTGTGATGTGGGAACCAGCAAATGCTTAGGGCACGATCGACGAGGGATATTACGACTGCTTGTTTAACTTGTAGGGGGTGGTTTGATTTAAAATGTAAATATCTATTATTTTGTGTTGGTTTTCTATAAATAGTAAAATTGAGTTTATCGAAGCTACGAATAACTAACACGTCTAGGAATGGGATTTTATTTGCGATTTCGATTTCTAAAGTAAACTGTAAATTTCTATCGTATGTATTAAGGTAATTTAAAAAACCGTTAAGCTCATTTTCCCCATAGTTCCAGAGTGAAATTACGTCATCCATGTAGCGTCCCCAAAAGATATGTTTCAAAAAATACGAACCTAATGCCCAATTTTCAATATGTTCCACATAATTATTCGCCAGTAGCCCGGAGAGGGGCGCTCCCATCGCTAAGCCATTAATTTGCTGGTAAAAAGAATTACGAAATTGGAAATACATTGAGTACTTGTTACAGAGTTTAACCAAGGTCATTAAGACTTCACAATCTATTCCTGCTACCGAAGCTTCTATTAAGTGATAATTTTCTTTGATTTTATTTTCTAGTAACTGTTCAGATACTGCGAAATCAATGTTTGTATACATTGAAACAATGTCAAAGCTACTTATAATTTATTTTTTGAGATATTTAAGTTTTTGAGTTTTTCAACTAAATCTACTGAATTACATATATATGATTTTTGAGAGTAAAGCGAAGGTTTAAAGGCTGTACATAACCATTTCCCAATATTGGATGTGGGGGCTTTCGTACAAGCTACTATGGGCCTTAAAGGAATGCCTTGCTTGTGTAATTTTGGTAGAACATAAAACTTTGGGCAAAAGCTACCGCGGGGAAAAAATTTATTATATAGTTGTGGAGTAATTTTACAATTTTGTTCTAAAATTTTAATTCATTTATAATTTTGTTTGCAAATTGATCTGTATGATCATGGGTTACAGTTCTATATGTTGTCTCGTCATTTAGATGAGAATAAATTTTTGTGTTGTAATCTGTCGTATCCATGACAACTAGAGCATTGCATTTATTTTCTTTAGTTATAATAATGGACGAATCTTTACGGAGATTAGATAGTATTTTTAGGTCATACAAATTATCTGATTTTTTATTGGCGGGAGAATTAACCTTTTTTTGATTGTTGTAAAGGGTATCTATAAGACTAGCCCTAACTTCATCTGGGTCGGAAATAGATGTATAAAATCTGTGCACAGAGGACTCTAGAGAGGAAATTAATCTGCCAAAGGTACATGTCTTGGAAGAAAAGATAATTTTGGACCTTTTTCGAGAATTTGAATTTTCGTTGGTTCAAGCGTTCTAGCGGATAGATTAACAACAGCCGGTCCAGGAGTGAATCTTGGAGTATAAGTAGGGCTGTTCCTCGAAAATTCACATCGTAGGTTTTCCAATTTCTTAATAAGTCGTTGTCATGATAAGCGGAAATCATGACTAAACAAATTTCTTTCCAATCTAGCAACCTGGCTAAAATCAACTTAAATAAGCCAAGTTCCTTAAATAGGGAATTGGGGGAACATACACTAAATGCTCTATACACAAATTTGATTAAAACTGATCTTACAAAATATTTTGAAAAACCAATAGGCATTAACATAGAACCCGTCACAAAAAGACCTTTGAGGTTAGCTGTCAAAAAGGCTGGATTAGCAATAAGAACGTGTTTTTAAATAATTTTTCTTTTATCTCATTGAATCGCCTTGTTTCACCTTTCTTTTTATCAGTCCTGGTTGAACTTCGCTGAAGTAAGGATGCTAGGACTTCTTTGAAAAAATTTTAAATTTTGGTTTTATTGATCGCATGTTGTTGTGAGTCTTTTTTCTTTTATATATTTTTGTCTTCCTGAGGACGGCACTTGGACATAGGGCCGAAATATTCATTCGAATGTAATGGGATGTATATCTCCGCAGGCTTTCAAAAAGATTTTCCTATTGTTCTTCGTGCTTTTGTTGTTTGTTATGGAAAGGCAGTGTGGTCTTCTTGGCTATTTTTGAACCTTGAAACATCAAGAGTGAGTAACATGGACAGGGTTAATCACTACATAACACAACAAAAATATTCCAACTCTTAAACTTCAATGAAAAAATACCAAAATGAACATTGAATTATCAAGAGATTGTAACAGTGGTAAGGTAAATTACGAAATAACACTACAAAAATATTCCAACTCTTGCACTTCGATGAAAAACAATTCCAAAATGAACTTCGAAACTTCAATCGAGTGTAGCCGTGAGTCTAAATCATGACATAACATTGCAAAAATATTCCAAGTCTTACACTTCAATAAAAAATAAATTCCATAGTGAACCTTGAAAAATCAAGAGAGTGTAACGGTGATTAGGTAAAGCACTACATAACACTACAAAAAGTATTCCAACTCTTACACTTCAATGAAAAAATTTCAAAATGAACTTTGAAAACATCAAGAGAGTGTAACAGTGATAAGGTAAATCGTGACGAAAATATTCCAAGTCTTACATTTCAGCGAAAAAAATCCACACAACATCACAAAAATATTCCCAGTCTTACGTTTCAGCGAAAAAATTTTCAAATGAACTTCGAAACATAAACACAGTGTAAGAGTGATAAGATAAAACACGACATAACACTACAAGAATATTCCAAGTCTTCCACTTCAATGAAAAATCCAATTTTAAATCCCAAATCATAAGTGTCATACAACACACACACACCTACGAAAGGCTAAGAAACCTAGCTCAGAAAAGTTAAAAATAGCAAACTAAACATCCCAAATCATAATTTCAGACAACAGTCACCTATAAAAGGCTAAGAAATCTAGCTCAGAAAAGCCCGAAATAGCAAACTACACATCCAAAATCATAGGTTTTAGACAATACAAACCCACGAAAGGCTAAGAAACCTAGCTCAGAAAAGCCCAAAATAGAAAACTACACATCCCAAATCATAAGTTTCATGCAGCACATACCTAAGAAAGACTAGGAAACCTAGCTCAGAAAAGTCCAAAATAATAAACCACACATCCCAAATCATAAGTTAGATACAAAACACATACGGAAGGTTAAGAAACCTAGCTCAGAAAATTCAAAAATAGTAAACTACACATCCCAAATCATAATTTCAGACAACACACACCTACGAAAGACTAGGACACCTAGCTCAGACAAGACCAAAATAGTAAGCCAAACATCCCAAATCATAGGTTTCAAACAACAAATACCTACGAAAAGCTAATAAGCCTATCTCAGAAAAGACAATAAGAGTGAGCCAAACATACCAAATCATAGGTTTCAGACAACAAACCTACGAAAGACTAAGAAACCTAGCTCAGAAAAGCCCAAAATAGTAAACTACAATTCCAAATCATAAGTTTCATGCAACACACACACACCTAAGAAAGGCTAAGAAACCTAGCTCAGAAAAGCCAGAAATAGCAATCTATACATCCCAAATCATAAGTTTCATACAACACTCACCTATGAAAGGCTGAGAAATCTAGCTCAGAAAAAACCGAAATAGCAAACTACACATCCCAAATAATAGGTTTCAGACAAGACTCACCTACGAAAGGCTAAAAAATCTAGCTCAGAAAAGCCCGAAATAGTAAACTATACATCCCGAATCATAAGTTTCATACAACACTCACCTACGAAAGGCTAAGAGATCTAGTTCAGAAAAACCAGAAATAGCAATATACCCATCCCAAATCATACTTTTCAGACAATACAGATCTACGAAAGGCTAAAAAACCTAGTTCAGATAATCCCGAAATAGCAAACTACACATTCCAAATTATAAGCAACACACACCTATGAAAGACTAAGAAACCTAGCTCAGAAAAGTCAAAAATAGTAAACTACACATCCCAAATCATAAGTTTCATACAACACTCACGTACTAAAGGCTAAGAAATCTAGCTAAAAAAGGCCGAAATAGTAAACTATACATCCCAAATCATAAGTTTCATACAACACTCAGGTACTAAAGGCTAAGAAATCTAGCTCAGAAAAACCCAAAATAGCAAACTACACATCCCAAATCATAGGGTTCAGACAACACAAACCTACGAAAGGCTAAGAAACAGAGCTCAGAAAAGCTGGAAATAGCAAACTACACATCACAAATCATAGATTTCAGACAACACTCACCTACGAAAGGCTAAGAAATCTAGCTCAGAAAAGTCAAAAATAGTAAACTTTACATCCCAAATCATAAGTTTCATACAACACTCACCTAAGAAAGGCTAAGAAATCTAGTTCAGAAAAACCCGAAATAGTAACATACACATCCCAAATCATACTTTTCAGACAACACAGATCTCCGAAAGGCTAAGAAACCTAACTCAGATAATCCCGAAATAGCAAACTACACATTCCAAATTATAAGCAACACACACCTATGAAAGACTAAGTAACCTAGCTCAGAAAACTCAAAAATAGTAAACTACACATCCCAAATCTTAAGCTTCATAAAACACACACACCTACGAAGGGCGAAGAAACCTAGCTCAGAAAAGTCGAAAATAGCAAACTAAACATCCCAAATCATAAGTTTTATACAACACACACCTACGAAAGGCTAAGAAAACTAGCTCAGAAAAGTCCAAAATAGTAAACCACACATGCCAAATCATAAGTTTCATGCAATACACACCTAGGAAAGGCTAAAAAACGTAGCTCAGAAAAGTCTAAAATAGTAAAACACACATCCCAAATCATTGGTTTCAGAAAACACACACCTACGAAAGGGTAAGAAACCTAGCTCAAAAAAGTCCAAAATAGCAAACTACACATCCCAAATCATAAGTTTGAGACAACAGACACCTATGAAAGACTAAGAAACCTAGCTCAGAAAAGTCAAAAATAGTAAACCAAACAACCCAAATCATAGGTTTCAGAAAACACACACCTACGAAAGGCTAAGAAACCTAGCTAAGAAAAGTCTAAAATAGCAAATTACACATCCCAAATCATAAGTTTGAGACAACACACACCTACGAAAGGCTAAAAAACGTAGCTCAGAAAAGTCTAAAATAGTAAAACACACATCCCAAATCATTGGTTTCAGAAAACACACACCTACGAAAGGGTAAGAAACCTAGCTCAAAAAAGTCCAAAATAGCAAACTACACATCCCAAATCATAGGTTTCAGACAACACTCACCTACGAAAGGCTAAGAAATCTAGCTCAGAAAAGTCCGAAATAGTAAACTATACATCCCAAATCATAAGTTTCATACAACACTCATCTACGAAAGGCTAAGAAATCTAGTTCAGAAAAACCCGAAATAGTAATATACACATCCCAAATCATACTTTTCAGACAACACAGATCTACGAAAGGCTAAGAAACCTAGCTCAGATAATCCCGAAATAGCAAACTAAACATTCCAAATTATAAGCAACACATACCTATGAAAGACTAAGAAACCTAGCTCAGAAAAGTCAAAAATAGTAAACTACACATCCCAAATCATAAGTTTCAGAAAACACACACACCTACGAAAGGCGAAGAAACCTAGCTCAGAAAAGTCGAAAATAGCAAACAAAACATCCCAAATCATAAGTTTTATACAACACACACCTACGAAAGAAAAGAAAACTAAATCAGAAAAGTCCAAAATAGTAAACCACACATGCCAAATCATAAGTTTCATGCAACACACACCTACGAAGGCTAAAAAACGTAGCTCAGAAAAGTCTAAAATAGTAAAACACACATCCCAAATCATTGATTTCAGAAAACATACACCTACAAAAGGGTAAGAAACCTAGCTCAAAAAAGTCCAAAATAGCAAACTACACATCTCAATTCATAAGTTTGAGACCACACACACCTATGAAAGACTAAGAAACCTAGCTCAGAAAAGTCAAAAATAGTAAACCAAACAACCCAAATCATAGGTTTCAGAAAACACACACCTATGAAAGACTAAGAAACCTAGCTCAGAAAAGTCAAACATAGTAAATCAAACAACCCAAATCATAGGTTTCAGACAACAAACACCTATGAAAGACTAAGAAACCTAGCTCAGAAAAGTCCAAAATAGCAATACACAAAACTACACATCCCAAATCATAAGTTTGAGACAACACACACCTATGAAAGGCTAATAAATCTAGGTTAGAAAAGTACGAAATAGCAAACTATACATCTCGAATCATAGGTTTCATACAAGACACACACACCTACGAAAGGCTAAGAAACCTGGCTCAGAAAAGTCAAAAATAGCAAACTACACATGCCAAATCATAAGTTTCATGCAAAACATCTACGAAAGGCTAAGAAACCTAGCTCACAAAAGTCTTAAATAGTAAACCACACATGCCATATCATAAGTTTCACGCAACACAGACCTACGAAAGGCTAAGCAACCTAGCTCAGAAAAGTCAAAAATAGTAATCCAAACATCCCAAATCATAGGTTTCAGACAACAAACACCTATGAAAGACTAAGAAACCTAGCTCAGAAAAGTCAAAAATAGTAAAAAAAACATCCAAATTTATAATTTCAGTCAACACACACCTAGGAAAGGCTAAGAAACCTAGCTAAGAAAAGTCCAAAATAGAAAACTACATATCCCAAATCATAAGTTTGAGACAACACACACCTATGAAATGCTAATAAACCTAGGCGAATCATAGGTTTCATACAACACACACACACCTACGAAAAGCTAAGAGACCTTGCTCAGAAAAGTCAATAATAGCAAACTACACATCCCAAATCATAAGTTTCATGCAAAATATCTACGACAGGCAAAGAATCCTAGCTCAGAAAAGTCTTAAATAGTAAACCAAACATGCCATATAATAAGTTTCACGCAACACACACCTACGAAAGGCTAAGCAACCTAGCTCAGAAAAGTCAAAAATAGTAATCCACACATCCCAAATCATAGGTTTCAGACAACAAACACCTATGAAAGACTAAGAAACCTAGCTCAGAAAAGTCAAAAATAGTAAAAAAAACATCGCAAATTATAATTTCAGTCAACAAACACCGAGGAAAGGCTAAGAAACCTAGCTAAGAAAAGACCGAAATAGTAAACTATACATCCCAAATCATAAGTTTCATACAACACTCACGTACTAAAGGCTAAGAAATCTAGCTCAGAAAAACATGAAATAGCATACTACACATCCCAAATAATAAGTTTCATACAACACCCACCTACGAAAGGCTAAGAAACCTATCTCAGAAAAGTCCAAATTAGTAAACCACACATCCCAAATCATATATTTCATGCAACACACAACTATGAAAGACTAAGAAACCTCCCAAATCATAAGTTTCATACAACACACACCTAAGAAAGGCTAAGAAATCTAGCTCAGAAAGGTCCTAAATAGCAAACTACACAACCCAAACCATAAGTTTGAGACAACACACACCTATGAAAGACTAAGAAACCTAGCTCAGAAAAGTCAAAAATAGTAAACCAAACAACCAAAATCATATTTTCAGAAGCAAACACCGATGAGCGGCTAAGAAACCTAGCTCAGAAAACCCCGAAATGACAAACTATACATCTCAAATCATAGGTTTTAAACAACACTCACCTACGAAAGGCTAAGAAATTTAGCTAAAAAAACCGAAATAGCAAACTATACATCCCAAATCATTAGTTTCATACAACACACACACACCTACGAAAGGCGAAGAAACCTAGCTCAGAAAAGTCAAAAATAGTAAACTACACATACCAAACCTTAAGTTTCATACAACACACACCTACGAAAGGCTAAGAAACCTAGCTCAGAAAAGTCCGAAATAGCAAACTACACATCCCAAACCATAAGTTTGAGACAACACAAACCTATGAAAGACTAAGAAACATAGCTCAGAAAAGACAAAAATAGTAAACCAAACAACCCAAATCATAATTTCAGACAGCACACACCTATGAACAGCTAAGAAGCCTAGCTAAGAAAAGTCCGAAATAGAAAACTCTACATCTCAAATCATAGGTTTCAAACAACACTCACCTACGAAAGGCTAAGAAATCTAGCTAAAAAAAACTGAAATAGCAAACTACACATCCCAAATCATAAGTTTCATACAACACAAATACACCTACGAAAGGCTAAGAAACCTAGCTCAGTAAAGTCAAAAATAGCAAACCTTACATCCCAAATCATATTTTTCATGCAAGACATCTACGAAAGGGTAAGAAACCTAGCTCAGAAAAGTCCAAAATAGTAAACCACACATGCCAAATCATAAGTTTCATGCAACACACACCTACGACAGGCCAAGAAACCTAGCTCAGAAAAGTCGAAAATAGTAAACCACACATCCCAAATCATCGGTTTCAGACAACACACACATATGAAAGGCCAAGAAACCTAGCTCAGAAAAGTCCAAAATAGCAAACTACACATCCCAAATCCTAACCTTCAGACAACAAACACCTATGAAAGACTAAGAAACCTAGGTCAGAAAAGTCAAAATAGTAAACCAAACGTCCCAAATGATAATTTCAGACAACATACACCTTTGAAAGGCTAAGAAAAATAGCTCAAAAAACCCGAAATGGCAAACTATACATCCCAAATCATAGTTTTCAGACGACACTCGCCTGCGAAAGGCTAAAAAATCTAGCTCAGAAAAAACTGAAATAGCAAACTATGCATCCCAAATCATAAGTTCCATACAACACTCACCTACGAAAGGCTATGAAGTCTAGCTCAGAAAAGTCCAAAATAGTAAACTATGCATCCCAAATCATTGGTTTTAGGCAGCACTTGCCTACAAATGGCTAAGAAATCTAGCTCAGAAAAACCCGAAATAGCAAACTATGCATCCCAAATCATAAGTCTAATGCAACACACACCTACGAAAGACTAAGAAACTGAGCTCAGAAAAGTCTAAAATAATAAACCCCACAACCCAAATCAGAGGTTTCAGACGAAACACACCTACGAATGGCTAAGAAACCTAGCTCAGAAAAGTCCAAAATAGTAAACCACACATTCCAAATCATATATTTCATGCAACACACAACTATGAAAGACCTAAGAAACCTAGCTCAGAAAAGTCAAAAATAGTAAACTACACATACCAAACCTTAAGTTTCATACAACACACGCACACCTATGAAAGGCTAAGAAACCCAGCTCAGAAAAGTCAAAAACAGCGAACTACACATCCCAAATCATAAGTTTTATGCAACACACACCCACGAAAGTCTAAGAAACCTAGCTCAGAAATGTCCAAAATAGCAAACTACACATTCCAAATCATAAGTTTCATGCAACACCCACCTACGAAAGGCTAAGAAACCTATCTCAGAAAAGTCCAAAATAGTAAACCAAACATTCCAAATCATATATTTCATGCAACACACAACTATGAAAGACCTAAAAGACCAAATCATAGGTTTCAAACAACACTCACCTACGAAAGGCTAAGAAACCTATCTCAGAAAAGTCAAAAATACTAAACTACACATCCCAAATCACAAGTTTTATACAGCACACACCTACGAAAGGCTAAGAAATCTAGCTCAGAAAAGTCCGAAATTGCAAACTACACATCCCAAACCATAAGTTTGAGACAAAAAACACCCATGAAAGACTAAGAAACCTAGCTCAGAAAAGTCAAAAATAGTAAACCAAACAACCCAAATCATAATTTCAGAAGCAAACACCGATGAACGGCTAAGAAACCTAGCTGAGAAAAGCCCGAAATAACAAACTACACATCCCAAATCATAAGTTTAATACAACACACAAACACCTACGAAAGGCTAAGAAACCTAGCTCAGAAAAGTCAAAAATAGCAAACTACACATCCCAAATCATAAGTTCATGCAAGACATCTACGAAAGGCTAAGAAACCCAGCTCAGAAAAGTCCAAAATAGTAAGCCATACATACCAAATCCTAAGTTTCATGCAACACACACCTACGAAAGGCAACCTTGCTCAAAAAAGTCAAAAATAGTAAATCACACATCCCAAATCATAGGTTTCAGACAACACACACCTACGAAAGGTCAAGAAACCTAGCTCATAAAAGTCCAAAATAGCAAACTACACATCCAAAATCCTAAGTTTGAGACAAAAACACCTATGAAAGACTAAGAAACCTAGCTCAGTGAAGTCAAAAATAGTAGAACAAACAACCCAAACCATAATTTCAGACAACACACAGCTTTTTAAGGCTAAGAAACCTAGCTCAAAAAAGCCCGAAATGGCAAACTATATATCCCAAATGTTAGGTTTCAGACGACACTCGCCTGCGAAAGGCTAAAAACTCTAGCTCAGAAAAACCCGAAGTAGCAAACTATGCATCCCAAATCATAAGTCACTTACAACACTCACCTACGAATGGCTAAGACATCTAGCTCAGAAAAGTCAAAAATACTAAACTACACATCCCAAATCATAAGTTTTATACAGCACACACCTACGAAAGGCTAAGAAACCTAGCTCATAAAAGTCCAAAATAGCAAACTACACATCCAAAATCCTAAGTTTGAGACAAAAACACCTATGAAAGACTAAGAAACCTAGCTCAGAAAAGTCAAAAACAGTAAACCAAACAACCCAAATCATAATTTCAGAAGCAAACACCGATGAACGGCTAAGAAACCTAGCTGAGAAAAGCCCGAAATAACAAACTACACATCCCAAATCATAAGTTTAATACAACACACAAACACCTACGAAAGGCTAAGAAACCTAGCTCAGAAAAGTCAAAAATAGCAAACTACACATCCCAAATCATAAGTTCATGAAAGACATCTACGAAAGGCTAAGAAACCCAGCTCAGAAAAGTCCAAAATAGTAAGCCATACATACCAAATCCTAAGTTTCATGCAACACACACCTACGAAAGGCAACCTAGCTCAAAAAAGTCAAAAATAGTAAATCACACATCCCAAATCATAGGTTTCAGACAACACACACCTACGAAAGGTCAAGAAACCTAGCTCAGAAAAGTCCGAAATTGCAAACTACACATCCAAAATCCTAAGTTTGAGACAAAAACACCTATGAAAGACTAAGAAACCTAGCTCAGTGAAGCAAAAAATAGTAGAACAAACAACCCAAACCATAATTTCAGACAACACACAGCTTTTTAAGGCTAAGAAACCTAGCTCAAAAAAGCCCGAAATGGCAAACTATATATCCCAAATGTTAGGTTTCAGACGACACTCGCCTGCGAAAGGCTAAAAACTCTAGCTCAGAAAAACCCGAAGTAGCAAACTATGCATCCCAAATCATAAGTCACTTACAACACTCACCTACGAAAGGCTAAGACATCTAGCTCAGAAAAGTCAAAAATACTAAACTACACATCCCAAATCATAAGTTTTATACAGCACACACCTACGAAAGGCTAAGAAATCTTGCTCAGAAAAGTCCGAAATTGCAAACTACACATCCCAAATCATAAGTTTGAGACAACAAACACCTGTGAAAGACTAAGAAACCTAGCTCAGAAAAGTCAAAAACAGTAAACCAAACAACCCAAATCATAATTTCAGAAGCAAACACCGATGAACGGCTAAGAAACCTAGCTGAGAAAAGCCCGAAATAACCTACTACACATCCCAAATCATAAGTTTAATACAACACACACACACCTACGAAAGGCTAAGAAACCTAGCTCAGAAAAGTCAAAAATAGCAAACTACACATCCCAAATCATAAGTTCATGCAAGACATCTACGAAAGGCTAAGAAACCCAGCTCAGAAAAGTCCAAAATAGTAAGCCATACATACCAAATCCTAAGTTTCATGCAACACACACCTACGAAAGGCAACCTAGCTCAAAAAAGTCAAAAATAGTAAACTACACATCCCAAATCATAAGTTTTATACAGCACACACCTACGAAAGGCTAAGAAATCTTGCTCAGAAAAGTCCAAAATAGCAAACTACACATCCAAAATCCTAAGTTTGAGACAAAAAACACCTATGAAAGACTAAGAAACCCAGCTCAGTAAAGTCAAAAATAGTAGAACAAACAACCCGAACCATAATTTCAGACAACACACAGCTTTTTAAGGCTAAGAAACCTAGCTCAAAAAAGCCCGAAATGGCAAACTATACATCCCAAATGTTAGGTTTCAGACGACACTCGCCTGCGAAAGGCTAAAAAGCTCAGAAAAACCCGAAGTAGCAGACTATGCATCCCAAATCATAAGTCACTTACAACACTCACCTACGAAAGGCTAAGACATCTAGCTCAGAAAAGTTCAAAATAGTAAACTATACATCCCAAATCATAGGTTTCAGGCAACACTTGCCTACAAAAGGCTAAGAAACCTAGCTCAGAAAAACCCGAAATAGCAAACTATGCATCCTAAATCATAACTCTCATGCAACACACACCTAAGAAAGGCTAAGAAACCGAGCTCAGAAGCGTCCAAAATAATAAACCACACATCCCAGATCATAGATATCAGACGAAACACACCTACAAAAGGCAAAGAAACCTAGCTCAGAAAAGTCTAAAATAGCAAACTAAACATCCTAAATCATAAGTTTGAGAACATAATCATAATCATAGGTTTTAGGCAGCACTTACCTACAAATGGCTAAGAAATCTAGCTCAGAAAAACCCGAAATAGCAAACTATACATCCCAAATCATAAGTTCCATACAACACTCACCTACGAAAGGCATAGAAACATAGCTCAGAAAAGTCCAAAATAATAAACCAAACGTCTCAAATCATAATTTCGGACAATACACACCTATGAAAGACAAAAAAACCTAGCTCAGAAAAATCCGAAATAGCAAAATATACATTCCAAATCATAAGTTCCATTCAACATACACCTACGAAAGGCTAAGAAACTAAGAAAGCTAGCTCAGAAAATTCAAAAATAGTAAAAAAATATCCCAAATCATAATTTCAGACAACACAAACCCATGAAAGGCTAAGAAACCTAGCTCGGAAAAGCCCAAAATAGCAAACTATACATCCCAAATCATAGGTTTCAGACAACACTCACCTACAAAAGGCTAAAAAACCTAGACCAGAAAAACTCGAAATAGTAAGCCAAACATCCCAAATCATGAGTTCCATACAATACTCACCTACGAAAGGCTTAGAAACATAGCTCAGAGAAGTCCAAAATAATAAACCAAACATCCCAAATCATAATATCAGACAACACACACCTATGAAAGATTAAGAAATCTAGTTCAGAAAAGTCCGAAATAGCAAACTACACATCCCAAATCATAAGTTCCATACAACATACACCTACGAAAGGCTAAGAAACCTAGCCCGAAAAGTCCAAAATAGTAAACCAAACATCCGATCGCTGTCCGAACTAGCAGAGTCCTGGTGGTGGGCAAGAACTATAGAAAAAATATGAAAGGTTTTTCGGCCAAAAAAATGAAACGTCGAAAAAGAAAATGTCTTGAGGCTTTTGGGCAAAAATGTCAAAACGGCATTATCTGGCAGCGATGGATGTGCCGTCCATGCGTAAGATGCGCTGACCTTACATAAAGTGTGTGCCGCCATTAATATAATAAAAAAGAACGCTTTGGGGGTTTGAGGTGAAAAAAGTATCACATGACAGTGTTGCATAATAATTACGTAAGGTGTGACCTGTCGTTACGTTATAAGTGAGATTCCCCCATGTGTTCCTGACGTATGGTGACATAAAATTGCGTCAAGCATATTAGTCATGTCCGTTTGAAACGGGGTAAGCTGTATGACGTCATTGGAGTCCAAAGGGTTGTGTAACGGAGTCTTGCCAAGTTTGTTCCCTTTAATAGAACAGGTGAATTCACTGTGCAGGTGCGAGGGGCTAGCAGCTCCACTAATACATTCTCTATCTGTGCGTTTGAAATCCAATGCTTTTTTCCCTTCCTGTGCGTTTGAAAATGCCATGTTAATTTCTCTACCTTTGTCATAGAAACTCAGTGCTTATTTCCCTACCTGAGTCATAAAAACTCAATGCTAATTTCCCTACCTGTTTCATTGAAACTTAATAGTAGTGATGTACCAATGCTTCCAGGAGGGGTTCTATCCTTTTTGCATATATTAACATATACAAACGGGCAGTACCCATACCTTTCAACGGGACAGTCATTCCAACAGGGCATTAACATGTATCATAAAAAATCACCACGCCTAAAAAGTCATATCTTTGGTTGTTTTTTTTATGTTGTAATTATAATCAACGTACCATGAAAATTCGTGCTGTTCACAGTACAATGATTTTGTATTAAATTTCATGTTTCTGATAGAGTCATAGCTGTTCACATATCATGCATACATCGACGGTTGTTTTCCTGGTATGGTTGAATGAAGTTGATGGCTACGAAATTCTGTCTTTTTTTATGTTTATCCTTGAAAACGGGTATAAAAACTCTGATCATGAGTTATTTTCTCAGTTCAAAAAACAATCCTTAAAAATCCTTGGAATTCAAGTAGTGAGGTGATTACCAGCATGAACCATCAAGGTCCGTAAGAAGCATTGACCCTAACCACCAAGGACCTCAACCTCAGAAACCTCCCCATACCACCAACTTCCAAGGGGCCCCTCCCCCCCCCAACCTTTTGGCCCCCTCTCCCAATTTTTTTTAACATGGTATTTTTTAACTTTTTTTTGTTTTTTTACAGGTCTTAGAATGACATGAAAAATACTTAAAGCATAAAAAAATCACATTTAATATTTTCCAAATCCAATATGAGAATGATATAGAAATGTTAGTCGTCACTTTTACTATTAGAAAAATATTGTCTGTAGTAGCACTTTTTTTTATTTTTTCTTAAAATCTTTGAACTTAGGTAGGACAGGTAGGACATTACTGTATCAATTAAAGAGACAAGACAGGTATATGGATGTTTTATGTTTATGGATTTTTATTGTTCATTGTATTGGTGTTATATTTGATGTTTTATTGTATGAAAGTATGATTGTTATTGCAAGGATGGTTTTAATATATGGTTGAATATGTGTGTTACTTTATGATTGTTTATACGTATTGTTATATGGTTGGTATTTTTTTTAATATTTTTTTTGTATGGATGTTTTATATTTATGGATATAAGAATTTTTATTGTTCACCATACAAGTGGGCTATCATTCCATGTTTTATTTGATGTTATTTTGTATGGATGTCTTATGTTTATGGATGTAAGGATTTTTATTGTTCACCATACAAGCGGGCTATCATTCCTAGTTTTATTTATTGATGTTTTTTTGTATGGATGTTTTATGTTTATGGATATAAGGATTTTTATTGCTCACCATACAAGCGGGCTATCATTCCATGTTTTATTTAATGATGTTTTTTTGTATGGATGTTTTATGTTTATGGATGTAATGATTTTTATTGTTCACCATACAAGCGGGCTATCATTCCATGTTTTTATTTAATGATGTTTTTTTGTATGGATGTTTTATGTTTATGGATGTAATGATTTTTATTGTTCACCTTACAAGTGGGCTGTCATTCCATGTTTTATTTAATTTTTTATGGATGTTTTATGTTTATGGATGTAAGGATTTTTATTGTTACCATACAAGCGGGCTATCATTCCATGTTTTATTTAATGATGTTTTTTTTGTATGGATGTTTTTTACCAATCGTACTCCATGCTTGCTCATAGACACGACACGGCTTTCTCACTGGTACTCTATGGCTGGTTATCGACACTATCTAGTTTATTGCATGTATTAAATCAGTATTTTTTACGAAGTGGAAGGATAAACACATAATTCATATCTTTAAAAAAGTGAAGATGAAGCATTTGAAGAAACTGTGTTCAAATGATAGTGTTATTGTAGCATTGAATGCTAACAAGGTGAAGTATTTGAACTATGAAACAAGTACAAGTGGTAGTACTATCGGAAACGTATGCTTGCGTTGTCATGACAGTAAGGAATTAAATTTCTTTGGAGTACCAAAACAATTCAACTGTTATGAAGGCGGATATGCGAGATTGAGATATCCGGAGATGGTTGCACTCAAAGAGAATGCCAACATAAAAATAATAGTTGATGAAGAGGGCTATCTTCTTGCTAGTGCTTGTGGTAACATGTTACCCATTGTTAAACCCTATCGTCAGCTTTCGGGTATTAGTATTCAAATGAAAGCAAAGAGGAAAAGAAAGGCATACTCTTCTACTAATATCATAAACCATATTTTGTCTACATTCCAAAACTGTTACCTTTGTAAAAATAATGTTGTGATAGACAGTGAAATTGCCGGAAAAATAAAAAGGGCTTTTGTGGAAAATATCGTTAAGGAATATAAAAATGAATAGATGAAAAGCAAAGCACAAGTGAACATTATTACTAACATCGATCAAACACTCAATGAATAAAATAATATCAAAGACGAAACGGATGTTGAACCTGTCGAAGACACACCCATAGAAATTGTGTATGACTCAAAATGGAATAATGATTATTCTACTGATTACGAACTAAGAGAAGACAATAGGTACAATATCAAGAGAGAACATGGTGAACTATTTTATGGAACAGATTCAAAATGTCCTAAGTTATTCATTGATATTAATAATGTATAATAATATATTTTTTTTATTGATATTCTACATGACATTATTTCATTAAAAAATATATTATGCATTAAATTATTATCTGTTCATTATTTTTAGAGTATGATAGCATATCAAACGTTTAGAATGCCTATTAAAACATTGGAGATGTAAGAAAAGGAATTTGTATACATCATATGTCGGATAGAAAGGTTAACAAGGAGAAAATTTAAGTATCAGAATGAATAAATTCATTATCAACACCTTTTGTCGGTTAGGTCAGCATAAAATTGATAAAAATCTAAGTATCAAAGCGAATAGATTCCTTATCAACATTCATTGCCGGAAATGTCAGTTAACATTATCGAAACCTAAGTGTCAGAGTGACTAAATTCTATATCAACATCTATTGTCAGATACATAGGATAACATTGACAAAATGTAAGTATCAGAGTGAATAAATTTTTTCTATCAGCATCTTTATCAAGTACAACGGATAAAATTGAGAAAATCTAAGCATCAGAAGAAATAAATTCTTTATCAATATCATTTTATGAAATTATGAAAAAATAGTAAGTAAGTAACAAACACTTTTTAAATTCACCTCTTGAATACACAATACAGAAATTTCGTTCAAGAAACTATAAAAAAAAAGTTGTAAGTAAGTGAGTAAGTAACAAACTCCTTCTTGAATTCTTCTCTTGGATATACAATACGGTAATTTTATTCAAGAAATAAGGGAAAAATTGTAAGTATGTAACAAACTCTTTCTTGAATTCGCCTCATGGATACACAATACAGAAAATTTCATTTAAGAAATTATGAAAAAATTGTAAGTAAGTAACAGACTCTTCCTTGAATTCGCCTCTTGGATACACAATAAAGAAATTACGTTAAAGAAATTATGAAAACATTGTAAGTAAATAACAAACTCCTTCTTGAATTCACCTCTTGGATACACATTATAGAAATTTCATTCATGAAACTATGAAAAAATTGTAAGTAAGTAACAAACTCTTTCTTGAATTCATCTCTTGGATACACAAACAGAAATCTCATTCAAGAAATTATGAAAAAACTGTAAGTAGGCAACAAACTCCTTCTTGAATTTACCTCTTGTATACACAATACAGATATCTCATTCAAGAAATTATGAAAACATTGTAAGCAGGTAACAAACTCTTTCTTGAATTCACCTCTTGGATACACAAAACAGATATTTCATTCATGAAACTATGAAAAAATTGTAAGTAAGTAACAAACTCTTTCTTGAATTCACCTCGTGGATACACAATACATAAATTTCATTCATGAAATTATGAAAAAATTTAAATAAGTAACAAACTCTTTCTTGAATTCGCCTCATAGATACACAATACAGAAATTTCATTCAAGAAATTATGAAGAAACTGTAAGTAAGTAACAAACTCCTTCTTGAATTCACCTCTTGCATACACATTACAGAAATAATACAGAAATTTGATTCAAGAAATTATGAAAAAATTATAAGTAAGTAACAGACTCTTCCTTGAATTCGCCTCTAGGACACCCAATACAGAAATTAAATTCAATAAATTATGAAAACATTGTAAGTAAGTAACAAACTCGTTCTTGAATTCACCTCTTGCATACACATTACACAAATAACACAGAAATTTCATTCAAGAAATTATGAAAAAATTGTAAGTAAGTAACAAACTCCTTCTTGAATTCACCTCTTGGATACACTATATAGACATTTCATTCAAGAAATTATGAAAAGATTGTAAGTAAGTAACAAACTCTTTCTTGAATTCACCTCTAGGATACACATTATAGACATTTCATTCAAGAACTTATAAAAAAATTGTAAGTAAGCAACAAACTCTTGAATTCACCTCTTGGATACGCAATACCAACATCTCATTCAAGAAATTATGAAGAAATTTTAAGTGGGTAACAAACTCTTTCTTGAATTCACCTCTTGGATAAACAATACAGAAATTTCATCAATGAAATTATGAAAAAATTGTAAGTAAGCAACGAACTCTTTCTTGAATTAACCTCTTGGATACACAATACAGAAATTTCATTCATGAAACTATGAAAGAAAACGTAAATAAGTAAATCACTCTTTCTTGAATTTACCTCATGGATACACAATGCAGATATTTCAATCATGAAATTATGAAAAAATTGTAAGTAAGTAACAAACTCCTTCTTGAATTCACCTCTTGGATACACATTATAGACATTTCATTCAAGAAATTATGAAAAGATTGTAAGTAAGTAACAAACTCTTTCTTGAACTCACCTCTAGGATACACATTATAGACATTTCAATAACGGAATTATAAGAAAAATTGTAGGTAAGTAACAAACTCTTTCTTGAATTCACCTCTTGGATGCACAATACCGACATCTCATTCAAGAAATTATGAAAAAAATTGTCTGTTGAATTTAGTTTAGAGTGGTTATAGATGGTACCACACCCGCTCAGACACACAGTAATAGTGAGAGGGACATGTAAAAAGTTAGGTTAATTTAGGTTCACTTAGAGTGGCCTTCGTAAAATCCAAGTTCTATTCATTTTGACTTTATGCATTGTTACGTTGAATTTAGATTAGACCGGTTATATATGGCAGCACAACCGCTCAGACATATAGTCATAGTGAGAGAAACATGCAAAAAGTTGGGTTAATTTAGGTTCACTTAGAGTGGCACGCCACTCTAAGTGAACCTAAATTAACCCAACTTTTTGCATGTTGGGTTAATTTAGGTTCACCAAAAAGTTGGGTTAATTTAAAAGTTTGGTTCACCAAAAAGTTGGGTTAACCAAAAGTTGGGTTAATTTAGGTTCACTTAGAGTGGCACGCCACTCTAAGTGAACCTAAATTAACCCAACTTTTTGCATGTCTCTCTCACTATGACTATGTGTCTGAGATGTTTTGCAGCCATCTATGTGTTTATCTTTAGACTGCGTAAAAAATACTGATTTAATACATGCAATAAACTAGATAGTGTCGATAGCCCGCCATAGAGTACCAGTGAGAAAGCCATGTCGTGTCTATGAGCAAGCATGGATTACGATTGGTATAAAACATCCATACAAAAAAACATCATTAAATAAAACATTTAATGATAGCCCGCTTGTATGGTAACAGTAAAAATCCTTACATCCATAAACATAAAAATCCATACAAAAAAAATATCAAATAAAACATGGAATGATAGCCCGCTTGTATGGTGAACAATAAAAAATCCTCACATCCATAAACATAAAAGATCCATACAAAAAACATCATTAATTAACAACATGGAATGATAGCCCGCTTGTATGGTGAACAGTAAAAATCCTTACATCCATAAACATAAAAATCCATACAAAAATAGCATCAAATAAAACAAGGAATGATAGCCCGCTTGTATGGCGAACAATAAAAATCCTTAATCCTTAAACATAAAACATCCATACAAAAAAACGTCATTAATATAACATGGAATGATATTCCGCTTGTATGGTGAACAATAAAAATCTCTTACATCCATAAACATAAAACATCCATAAAAAACATCAAATAAAACATGGAATGATAGCCCGCTTGTATGGTGAACAATAAAAATCCTTAATCCTTAAACATAAAACATCCATACAAAAAAAATTAAATAAAACACCAACCATATAACAATACGTTTAAACAATCATAAAGAAACACACATATTCAACCATATATTAAAACCATCCCTGCAATAACAATCAGACTTTCATACAATAAAACATCAAATATAATACCAATACAATGAACAATAAAAATCCATAAACATAAAACATCCATATACCTGTCTTGTCTCTTTAATTGATACAGTAAAGTCCTACCTGTCTTGTCTCTTTAACTGATACATAACTTCCTACCTGTCTTGTCTTAAGTTCGAAGAAATTAAGTAAAAAAAGTGCTTCTGCAAACAATATTTTTCTAATAGTAAAAGTCACGACTAACATTTCTATATCATTCTCATTTTGAATTTGGAAAATATTAAATTTGACTTTTTATGTTTTAAGTATGTTTCGTGTCATTCTAAGACCTGTAAAAAACAAAAAAAAAAACGTTAAAAAAATACCAGGTTAAAAAAAAATTGTAGGAGGGGGGCCGAAAATTGGGGGGGGGGCCTTGGAGGTTGGGGATATGGGGAGGTTTCTGAGGTTGAGGTCCTTCTTGGTTAGGGTCAATGCTGCTTACGGGCCTTGATGGTTCATACTCATAATCACCTCACTACTTGATTTCCAAGGATTTCTAAGGATTGTTTTTTGAACTGAGAAAACAACTCATAATCAGAGTTTTTATACCCTTGTTCAAGGTTAAACATAAACAAAAACAGACAGAATTTCGTAGCCACCGACTTAATTCAACCATACCAGGAAAACAACCATCGATGTATGCATGATATGTGAACAGCCATGACTCTATCAGCAACATGAAATTTAATACAAAATCATTGTACTGTGAACAGCACGAATTTTCATGGTATGTTGATTATAATTACAACATAAAAAACAACCAAAGATGTGACTTTTTAGGCGTGGTGATTCTTTATTATACATGTTAATGCCCTGTTGGAATGACTGCCCCGTTGAATGGTATGGGTACTGCCCGCTTCTATATATTAATATATGCAAAAAGGATAGGACCCCTCCTGGAAGCATTGATACATCACTACTCTCAATGATAATTTCCCTATCTGTGTCATAGAAACTGAATATTAATTTCCCTATCTGTGTCATAGAATAGATTAATAGTATGCTCAGAAAAGGGGTTTGTCGCATGATGTAACAATGCATGACCAAAACCTGTCAGAACGCTTTCAACCACATTTCAAGTATTTGAAACACCCAGAACTTTCCTGGCGAGCATTTTGCATATATGAAGTGACGTCAGAGGGCATGCCATAGATATCCTTTGCTATTTTCCCTATGGGTGTCGTAGAAATCCTTGCTATGGGTGTCGTAGAATAGATTGACCCTCACTACTGTTAATTTCTGATCATTTTTTAAATAATGCTGGGAAATCCGCTCCCCCCTTCATAGAAATGTCCCTTCCCCCATAAAAACACCCTCTATGGAAGGATCCTCCAACGTAACTCCCTCATCCGACCTCCCAACAGAAAGAATTACTACTGAAAACGTCTGTATACTTCCCGATAACCAATACTATATGTAAACAATGGGCAAAGTTCATAACTTGCAGCCTTTCCCCCGGGGACTGTGCGGGATAAAGTCATCCTCACAGACATATTTATTAAATTTTTGGCTATGTTTAACAAAATATCAATCTCAAAATTTTGATCAGGTGACTTTGGGAAAAAACGAGCGTGGGAAGGGGCCTAGTTGCTCTCCAATTTTTTTGGTTACTTAAAAAGGGCACTAGAACTTTTAATTTCCGTTCAAATGAGCCCTCTCGCGATATTTTAGAACCACTGGATCGATACGATCACCTCTGGAAAAAAAACATACAAATAAACACGCATCCGTGATCTTTCTTCTGGCAGAAAATACAAAATTCCACATTTTCGCAGATAGGAGCTTATAACCTCTACAGTAAGGTTTTTGATACGCTGAATATGATAGTCTAATTTTCATTAAGATTCTATCACTTTTGGGGGAAGTTTTCCCCTTTTTTCGAAAATAAGGCAAAATTTTTCAGGCTTGTAAAATTTTTATGGGTAAGACTAAACTTGATGGAACTTATATAATGAAATCAGCATAAGAATCCGATTCTTTTGATCGGAATTCCGTTGTTTAGAGTTTTGGTTACTATTGAGCCTAGTCGCTCCTTACTTACAGTTCGTTACCACAAACTATTTGATTGTCAGCAATAAGTTTCTGCAGACGTCCATAGTATAGCATAAACAAGGTTTCGGGTGAGCGAAGGTGAATGTCGTAAACGCTCGGCGTTTTTCAGGCAGATTCACCACGAATGCTGCAATACATATGCCCCCTCCACTTCCCCCTACCCCCCCATGCCCAGCACAGGATGCTCTATCTCATAATTGAACTAAGCTCTATTCTAATAGCCCTAGGTATCGTGCTATTCATTTACTCGTAATTTTGAATGGATTTTGACTCTGTAAGATTTAATTTGTTGTACTTAACTTTTAATATACGTGATTTATTGAAATATTATTCATAATTTTTTATTGATTTTATTTGTTTGTAATTTCGCCGATTTATATTAATAAATAGCATTGATATCAGGCAGCCACATAAAACCCGAAACAAAAATCATAGGCTTCGCAATAGCGCTGCATAAGTAATGATACAGGATAAGTCAAAGTATTGACACAGATTGTGTAACAATATATTGTGACATATTCACCACATTTAAATATATCGAATGTGAACGTAGCGATGAATAAAGTTGAAATTATTAACTTATCCGTTAGACATTGTTTGACAAAGAATACCTAAAAAATCTGAACAATTCTTGGCATCATTGCGGCAGAAACGTTAAATTAATTAAAAATTGCCAGGGATGCCAATTGGAAGGGAAAATAGACTCCCAGAGTTTTAAAATTACCTTCCCCTTTATATCTTAAAAAAAACTAATTCTTTCGAAATGACACAAACGTTTTTCTTGAGTAAATCAGGGTATTGATTATTCCGGAGGAGGGCTATACTGAATATCGTTGTTATGTCTATAATTACCTTCTCAAACAAAGCTCATTCTCCCAGTGTTGCATAGTAAAACTGATAACACTAGAAAAAGAGAATGGGCTGGTAACGCTTATACGTGCACACAAAATTTTTAAATTGTGAGAAAAATATACATATTTTTTTTAATTTACTTTATTCTGTTCTCAGCAGACACTTCATACAGCATGCTCATGCGTATATAAATGTCCCACAGGTAGCACGGCGTTGTGTGAAGTGCGACTAATTTCTATCATCATTCTTAGCACATTTATGTCTTTTTGGAGCTTGTTAAAAGAAATATTTAGAAAAGCGAAAATAGCAAGAACTCAGCGTGGTATTATCCATAGAGGCAGTTTTACATTAATGTGTAATTATGTGAATCCAAAACGTAATGAATAGGACGATATCAGCACTTATTAGGTATTTCAGTTAGAAATAAGAGAATTTGGAGCTATAGGATTTTCAATTAAATACTGGAAATAAAAATTAAAACAATTAAATGATTTCTGGAGCAGATCCCCTCTACCAAATTCCATGACCATATTACAACCAATTTGACCTATCTAGTTATAGAATGAATATCATTATAAAAAGCACTAAGTCTTATTTTCTTTTTCAATGATTTCTTTTTCATTCAGGAAATTATATTCGCTGTATATCTATCTTCTTATTCTTCAATAATTCCGTTTCTGTTCTTTTTGCATATTTAGAGAGTGTATTCATTTCAGCTTTTCAAATTTTTAAAATAAGAGAATCTAATCTTCAGATGATAGATTTTAGGAAGTAAAAGCACCTTTAATATAAGGGAAAAAATTGACCTGAGCAAATGTGCCGAAACAGGAAGCATAGAACATTTTTCAATTTTGGCATTAACTAGGCTCATATTTTTACTTGATAATAAGGTTTCAAAGGCAGTATATTTGGAAAATTATTAATATGGAACATATTATGAAGTCTAGTGGACCCCTATTTTTCTCGTTTTCCTTATGTTGAAAACGAGCATGGATTATTAAAAAAAAAATTATCTAATCAAATTAAAGAGCAAATTTTAAACTTAAAATTAGCAAGTTTTGAATTACTTATAAATTATAGTTTTTTCCTAATTATTAGTGGGGGGAGGTCAACTGCACCCTCCTAAACAATTCCACTGGCTGCCTCTTATTATGAGTACACATGTCTGTGCAGAATATACACAATTCACCCAAAAACTTATTAACACATTAATGCTCCCAGGGCAAATTTTTTCAGGAATTAAATAGATTTTTTTCCCCTTCAGATTTTACTATCCTTTCTAAGCATAAAGATCATGTTTAACTAAGGAGAATTTAGAAAACTTATTTTCCCAATAGACAGCAACCCCCCCACCTCTCCAAAAAGACGAAGACGAATAAATTATTTGTAGTCTATTTTTTGGCAAACATTAATACAGTTCAGGTTTGGTTAGTATGGTTGATTTTTTTTTTTTTTTGCCTGATTTTCTCAGTTCAAGGTAAATTTGGGCTGGATGATTTTTCTAGAGTTATCTTGAAGTCCATATATGCTGTAGAATATTGTGAAATTAGCGTGTCTGCTTCCATTTTTCATTATTTTCTCTCTTTCCGAATCCCCAAACAACTTAGTTTTTTCCCTATATTAAGGAAATAGGTTACCAATACGTCCTGACACAAATATTAACTAGCTGAATCTTTAATGATTGTAATTCTTGTTTATCTGAAAAAATGAAACCAATCCATGATGAGAAAAAGTGCTTTCTATTTTGTAATCTTAACGCTTAATTTGGTTCTTTGACATTCAAGACGAATGGATACAATTGGGTTTTTGTTCTTTTTTTTTCTGAGCGATGGAATTTTCCAGTTCATTTAGAGTTCGATGACTGTTAAGAAATAGGAAAAGAAAAGTGTTGGTTTGTTTGATACTCGCACGATTGGAGGCCCGCTGGGAGATTCACGGGCTTTGTTCCTTTTAAGAAATAGGCAAGAGATTAAGGGGATACCGACTTGGAAACGGGGATTAAAAATGCAAGTAGATAAACAACTTTAAGTAAAAATAAAAATCGTTAGAGCGATGGATATTAGGTCACGTCTTTTAAGATAGAATTTACCAGTTACTAATAATTAGAACTGAAGGAACGGAAAGAGGAGATAGGAAAATTGGATGAAAGAAAACAGATGTTGCGCAAAAACAAAACTAATCGTTTGATTTCTCCTTAATATGATAAAGAGCGAGGATCAGGGAACAAGGAACAAGGAATTAGTAAAAGAAAAGAAAAAGAATTAGTCAAAGAAGTCAAGAATTAATCCAGGACTCGGATAAGAATCAGGATGAAATTACAATAACGTAGGTAGGATAATCTAAGTAGCAGGGGCGAATCTCCAGCATTTTTATTGGGGGGGGGGGCAAGAGGGGTCCATATCTGGATATTCAAGGAGCATGGGATATATAATAGTTTTTCTCCACATTATTGGGTGCGGGGCAACTGCCCCCTCTGCCACCCCAAACGATGCCCCTGCTAAGTAGTACAACAATGTAAATAGTCCAAGGCCTCTTTTGTATTTGCCTCTGTTTTCCGTTTGTCATTTGAATAGACGCTCCGTGGATTCAACCACATAAATAAAATAGGCAGTTTTTACGATTAAAGTGCTCTTATAGGTGAATGCAAACGTAAATGGAAAACAAATTTATTAATTTTGAAAGGTTTAATTATAATAATAAAAATAAAGAACTACGGTAAAATTTTATTTTAGAAATCAGTTCAATTTAAAATGACCTGTTGAAAAACAGTGTTGTGATCGAAACTATTGTTTCAGTCTTTCCAAAAGGCTAATAAAAGCAGACACTCGTTGATAATAGGTTACAGGAAACTGGCAGTCTGGGTGGCGTATCGAGATTCAAATTGATCAAACAATTTAGATGACATGATAGTGCCTCCACACATCAAGACTAGAGATAAAATTATTACTCGCAAAACCATTATCTTAGAATAATCAAAATATAAGTGAAAGAAAGCTGGTATCAAGAAAAATCAAAATATAAGGAAAAGAAAGCTGGTATCAAAACTTCGTATAGGCTCTACGTCCACTAGTTTTCCCTTCAAGAAGCTGAAATATAAAGGTCATTTTAGTCAGAAGTTATTTTGTTGTGAAGTATCCCACGGAAAATCAGCGGGTAGCGAGACCCGAATTAAGCGAGAATCCTTTCCCTACAAAATTTACAGAGTCCAAACAGTTTTCCAAATCTGTCGGGGTCATAAATTGGATAGTTTTTTGGGTAATATAGTTTTCTTTTAGTCTATGTTACAACCTAGGTCTACAAGATGTCTACACGTTTCACCAGCTGTCATTTTGACATTTGGATGTACATTTAATTGACGTGGACTTAATTGTTTCGAGCTCAGAATAAAGATAAACAATTTTGACGAATAAAAATTTAAGAATAAAACTACCCAAAGAAGCCGGAAAAAAAGAGTCAACGGGCCATTTTTTTTTCAACCGCAGTCACATTTATTGATAGTTCTTTCAAGCCTTTTGGCGACAATTTAGGTTTCTCTACATTTTCAATGCGCTAAGGAAGAAGAAGAAGAAAATCCAATCGTCAAGTCATTCATCTTCATTTCCCTATCCCATGACGAATGGAAAAACTATACATTACTACTGAAAAACTGGGGAAACGGACAAGCGTCATGTTTCTCTATTTTCGCTCGAAGGGACAGTAGATGTTAGTTAAATACTACTTGCAAAGAAACTGTTGCCCCCTGTGGACTCTGTAAGATGGATCTACGAATTTTGACAGATGTCTTGGTGGTACAGCATTAAAAATCCTAAAACTTATCGGAGTGCAATACATGATTGATTCCTCAAATCTTTTAAAATTACCAACCTTCGTTCATGAGATCCGATGTGTTTTGTGTCAAAGACTGATCCCAGTAAAAGTAGTCTGTTCTCACAGATTACACATGCAAAACTTTCCTGGTAAAATTCCTTGGGGAGGCTTTATCAGGAGTAGGGTGGGAGTGAATAGTCCTGTTTCGACTTGTACACGAAAGAGTCACCTAGCAGGAACAAGGGAAGAGTGGGACTTTTAGTCCATATCTCTTCCAAATTCCGAGATTTATTAATATTTTCTCGCATATCCCTTGTAATTCACCCTTTTTAAAAGTTATAATCCCCATAAATATTGAAAAAAAATAGAAAAAAAAATAGAAGCATTGATGGATATTGATGAAACTTGAAGGGGAGAGGGTGAAAGATTTTTACGAAGAGAATTGTCCAAGTAAAGTTTCTTAATGGCAGAAATAGATCTTGACAGGGCTACTTGAAAGGAGCGCTTCTCAATTTTGAAATGTAAGGATCTGGAAAAAATGAAGAATTGTAATGGACTGGTTAAGCATAGCTAGCGGCCACTGGAAGAAACTCTTCTCACTGGAAGGCAGTCACAGCTGAGATTCGAGAGAGCTAAATATGAATTATTAGTCTCTGAATGGAATACCAATTTCTTGGCTACTGATATCAATCAGGCAGCCCTTTGCTCAGAAAAGGTCTTGAGCCTATTGCCAATTCATGTCTTAGTTGAAAATCCAAAACGAGATAAGACTATCTTACTGCTCCTAAACCAGGGGTAGAGAAACTTATACAAAGTGCCTATGACTTAGTATGCCTATTTACCTTAGATAAAGGGGGTGCCAAAGAATATAGGTAACTTATATGAGTGGAATCTGGCGCTTTTGTCGACAAAAAACATCAACGCTATCTAGCGTTTGGCGACGCTTGGAATTTTTTTTAGCTTTGTAGTCGTTTTTCTGTCAAGAACTGAGACCAGACACTCACAGCTACCCTGATTTTACCAATTACAGTAAGTAAATTAATTTTTCTTATTATTACACTGAATAAAATACCAAGGGTCACCAAATACTAGATGGCATTGAGAGTTTTTTTTGTCGACACCATTGCTAGTTCCCACTCTTATAAGTTACCCATACTCCTTGGGAGGTGCAGTAGATCGTTGGGTATGATTTAATACCTCATTACCAGAAGGTCTTAAGGGGAACGGATACGCCATCAAGGTAATAACAGGGTTTTGCTTGCGTAGTAATTTAACTCAGGGAGAAAAAAAGAGAGAGAGAAAGATGAAGAGAGAGAGAGAGAGAGAGAGAGAGAGAGAGATACAAAAGGAGGTCGGCACATTCATCCTAACACTCTTTAAAAAATATTGCACTTGTATGATAAACCCCCTACCGCTCATGTTGTTAATTCTTTGATGCATTATAGAACCGTTTTTTCGTCAGTTTCTTTCAGCTTAGCGTGAGACAAGAGAAAGAGAAGTGACAGAAGAGATGGAATTTATATAATTTGGGCTATATATTTACACATTAGGGGGTGGGGATAAAGTATTTGGACAGTGTGAAGTTAGAAAGCAAATTTTACTACATAATATTCAGAATAATTGTACCTAACACATTAGGCATGCAAACCCGCTATACTTTACCCCCCCCCCTTAATATGCAAATATATAGCCCAGATTTGTTTCTAAAGTATTATATTTTTATCTTACTATGGTATATTTTATTAGGATTGAGCGTCAGAGAAACATATCAGAATAATGTTAGGTAGGGGTTATATCAGACAAGCACCAAGAATATATAGAAGCATATCGATTTGAAGTGTATTTACTGTTTAAGAAATGGACACATTTCTCAATATTTCCTTTTTTACAGTGAATCATTTTCTTTTGATTGGAGTGGAGGTCTAGATGTATCTTTCTACTTCTAAATAATTGCCGGGACATTCCATTTTTAAAAGGAAAACGCATAGGCAATAATCTTTTGGAATCTTTGGAATTTATAAAATGAAAACTAAAGGCATTTCTAAGTTCCCTTGATATAAGAAGGAATCGTTTTAAATATTGCTTTCTAATAGACAAGAAGGAATGAACTTTAAGTGGAACTTTAATTTTATTTCTTTTAATACCTGCACATGTATTCAACTGAGAACTGATTGTAATTCATTTATAAGTTAGAAAAATAAACTGCAAAAAAAAATATAATATAGTTTTTTATTAGTAAATGGAACGCCCTCTTTTACATTAGTGTCTGTTTTCCGGTGCAAGTTAGAACCAAAGAGCATGGGTAACTTATAAGAGTGGGAACTAGCGCTATTGTTGACAAAAACCTCAAGGCCATCTAGCGTTTGGCGACACTTGACATTTTCTCCAGTGTAATAATAAGAATAGTCAATATAATTAGTGTAACTGGTAAAATCGGGGCAGTGATAAGTGTCTGATCTCAGTTCCTGAACGAAAACGATTACAAAGCTGGAAAAAATACTAAGTCTCGCCAAATGCCAGATGGCCTGCATTGTTTTTTTATTGACACTAGTGCAAGTTTCCACTCTTATATGTTACCCATACTCTTTTGTTAGAACCTTGCCACGCCTTCGGAAACCTATGGCATTGAAAAACTGTCTGTCACAATGCACACATCTGACTCTGGCTCTCGACCCAACCCAAGTTTTCATTCACATTCAACCTGTGCTAACCGATTTAAACTAGAATAAACAGAATCAACGAGTCAGATGGTTCTTGTTGAGAACTTAGCAGTACCGGCAATAAATAGTAGTGAGGACTCCAAAATTAATAAAAAACAGGATTTGCTCTAAATGGTGGAATATATTAACAAAAAAAGTTTCTTACGGAAGTAAAGAGCGATGTTAAAACTAAAAACACATAAAAATTATTACTTCACAGATTATGTAAGATACATAAGATCTACAAAACTAGCTGAAAGTAACCGAGTTGTGATGTTTCTCCTATATCCGTAGAATGTTGAAAACCAGCGCATTGATTAAAACACAAAACCAACCCCCCAACAAACAAGATATTATGTTATAAGCAGAAAACTCCTTGAGTAACTTGGAGAAAATAAAAGACTAATTTACTCGTAAATGGGTCTTAGTAGTCTTTAATTGGTCATGGTACGATCACTTTTAATCATAGGCAGCGCGCTAGAGCTGCCTAAGTAAAGAACGACGTGGCCACAATGTGTTTTTTTTCTCCTACAGGCACTTCGTATCGAAGGAGTTGTCGTAGAAACTTCGAAAAGGGCTCATTCGATTGTAAATTGTGGTGGCTAGTGCCCTTTTTAATAGTCGAAAGTGATTGGAGTGCAACTGGCCCCCCGCCCATCATTCCCCCAAACACATCCAATCAAAATTTCGAGATAGCCATTTTGTTCAGCGTAGTTGATTTCCAGATAGAAAATATCTTTTTGAGGAGGACACTCCCCCACGACCCTCGGGGCAAGGGTTTTAAGTTATATCCTGAGGGCATAAAAGAACAATGTTGGCACTATGTACCATATATTATTTTTTTTTACTTTAAAGCAGGGCACTTAATGTGAAAGGGGTCGTCGTAGAGGACTTCAAAAGGGGCTCATTCGATTGGAAATCGAGAGTTCTAGGGCCCTTTTTAATAGTCAAAAGTGATTGGAGAGCAACTAGCCCCCCCCCCCCCCCTTCTTTCATCCTTCCCCCAAACACATCCAATCAAAATTTCAAGATAGCCATCTTGTTCAGCATAGTTGATTTCCAGATAGAAAATGTGTTTTAAGGAGGACACTCGCCCAAAACCCTCAGGGCAAGGGTTTTAAGTTATGCCCTGGGGGCATATAAGGTTTTTATAGAAGGCGTTGTCGTAGAGACTTCAAAACAGGCTCAATCGATTGGAAATTCGAAGGGCTAGTACCCTTTTTAATAGTCGAAAGTGATTGGAGGGCAACTAGCCCATCATTCCCCCAAACACATCCAATCAAAATTTTGAGATAGCCGTTTTGTTCATCGTAGTTGATTTCCGGATAGAAATGATGTTTTTGAGAAAGATGATCCCCCACAACCCTCAGGGCAAGGGTTTTAAGTTATGCCATGGGGGCATATAAGGTTTTTATAGAACGCGTTGTCGAAGAAACTTCAAAAAAAAGGCTCATTCGATTGGAAATTCAAAGGGCTAGTGCCCTTATGAATAGTCGAAAATGATTTGAGGGCAACTAGCCCCCCCACGCCCATTATTCCCCATTATCCCCCCCCCCCCCCAAAAAAAAAAATACAAATTGAATGAGCATTGTCAGTTTAATATATTTATACTGATATTTGTTAATCAAAATGTTAATATTATTTGATTTATTAAAGCTATAAAAGTAAGAACATTTATATTTTTTCAGTAAAGTGTAAATTATGTTCTGGCCATGGGAAGGCATAGGGGTTTTGAGCCCTACTCATGTTAATTTCTGCTCGTTTTGAACTTGACTCGGTTATTTATTGTAATTTCTGTTCGTTTTGGGTTTCATTTATTTATCGATAGTAGGGCGGGGGTCACCATTTCTCAGGGGAGTTTAAAACATTGCCAGATAAGAGTTTCATGGTTAGGTGGTTTGATGGTTATATTGTTTGATGGTTAAGTGGTTTAATGTTTTTTCTTAGTTCTGTTCTGTTTGTTGATTGTTATGTGGTTTGATGGTTATATTGTTTGTTGGTTATGTGGTTTGATGTTGTTTCTTAGTTCTGCTCTGTTTGTTGATGGTTATGTGGTTTGATGTTTCTATGCCTATTGAATACAGACAGAAGTTTACATCATTGCCAGATAAGAGCAGGTCTAACGGGACAGGATAATTGACACCTATTTCTAGGTCAATGGATTTACGTAAGGTTTCTCTTACAACACAAAAGGATGCCGAAACAAAGGAACATTCAGAAATTACTTTAAGGGGATTATTTGGGTGAAAAAAATTAATCGAAATTTTAGGGATTTTTTGGGTGAAACAGTTTGAGACATTTTAGAGGATGATTTGGGGTGAAACTCTGTGGTCGCTATAATACACAAGTACACAATATTGGACTAGTGAGAGAATTGAGAATGAGCCATCAATGACTCTAACCACAATGGACCTCAACCTCCAGTGGCCACCTCTTCCCAGCCCCCAAGACCCCTTCCCACCATTCCCACTTTTTTTTAGGATACCCTCCAATTTTCAATATAGAGGCTCAAATTAAGAGTTAAAAATGTGTAAGAAAAAAGTTAGCACAATGTCAACTTTGACCTCATCTTTCAAGATTTAGACAAGCGAATGTTTTGAACATCCAATTTTGTTACTTTTTACCTCACATTATCAAATATGGCATTTAGAGTGTTACTATTTTTTTTAAAAAGTCCCACCCCACCCCCACCCCCGTGGACAAAAAAATGTTTCCTTTTTATAACTATTTCTATTTACGAACCTTAGCGCATCAACTATTCATGCAAACATCCACCAATAAAATCCATATTAAAAGAAATTTTTGTCACTATAAAAAGTGAGACACAGCGAAAACGTCTTTTTCCAAACACATTTTGACCGATCTGCTAAAATAAAGGCCTAGAAACAGTTTGCAGACGTTCATGAAACGTTGGTCTTGCTTATTTCCACCAGAACAGATTGCACTATTAACGATATCTAATAATGACAAAAAGTTAATCGAAATTTTAGGGATTTCTTGGGTTAAACAGTTTGAGACATTTTAGAGGATGATTTGGGGTGAAACTCTGTGGTCGCTATAAAAAAACAAGTACACAATATTGGACTAGTGAGAGAATTGAGTATGAGCCAGCAATGACTCTAACCACAATGGACCTCAACCTCCAGCGGCCACCTCTTCCCAGCCCCCAAAACCCCTTCCACCATTCCGACTTTTTTTGAGGGCACCCTCGAATTTTGAATATAGAGGCTCAAATTAAGAGTTAAAAATTTGTAAGAAAAAAGTTAGCAGAACGTCAACTTTGACCTCATCTTTCAAGATTTAGACAAGCGACTGTTTTGAACATCCAATTCTGTTACTTTTTACCTCACATTATCAAATATGGCATTTAGAGTGTTACCATTTTTTTAAAAAGTCCCACCTCACCCCCACCCCCGTGGACAAAAAAAATGTTTCCTTATTACAACTATTTCTATTTACGAACCTTAGCGCATCAACTATTCATGCAAACATCCACCAATAAAATCCATATTAAAAGAAATTTTCGTCACTATAAAAAGTAAGACACAGCAAAAACGTCTTTTTCCAAACACATTTTTGACCGATCTGCTAAAATAAATGCCTAGAAACAGTTTGCAGACGTTCATGAAATGTTGATCTTGCTTATTTCCACCAGAATGGATTGTACTATTAACGATATCTAATAATGAAAAAAAGTTATATCATTTTCTTAGGAGTGAAACAAAGCTCATGTCAAATTAGCTAGTGAAAATATTAAACAATGTAGGCGACTTATGAAAACTTTAATATCTTTTAGGTGGGTAGGGGATTATTCAAAGGGTCCATTGGGTACATTCTTATGTCCTTCTTTATTCAAAATTAGCTAGTGAAAATATTAAACAATGTTGGTGACCTATGAAAACATCAATATTTTTTAGGGGGCGGGGGTGATTCAAGGGTTCATTTGGTACATTTTGCATCTCTTCCAGAATTGAGTGCATTATTAGCGAAGCTCTTTTCAAAATTAGCTAGTGAAAATATTAAACAATGTAGGCAACTTATGAAAACCAATATTTTTTAGGGGGTGGGGGATGATTCAAGGGTTCATTGGGTACATTCTTACGTCTTTCTATTTTCAAAATTAGCTAGTGAAAATATTAAACAATGTAGGCGACTATATGAAAACATTAAAACTTTTATGCGACTTATGAAAACATTGATATTTTTAGCGTGCAGGGGCTGGTTCAAAGGCTCATTGGGTACATTTTCGCATCCCGTCCAGAATTGAGTGCATTATTAGCGATATCTAATAATTATAAAAAGTTATATCACTTTCGGGCTGAACGTTATGAACTTTACCCAATGTTTAAATCAGAGAATTCTATAAAAACTTTGGTACCTTTGTATTATTTTTCATCCATCCCTATATGCTGTACAAGGAACTAGTATGGGAAACCAGAAAAACAGCTATTCTCTAGATAAATGGATGACAAAGTGCGATTTAAATTGCGTTTACAATATTTAAACTGGTGTTAACGCTTAGAATATCTATTAAAAGTTGGAGATATATGATATTAACAAACATGTAGTATTATACAAGCTAGTTACGTAACAATTTTCATGTTTCATACATAGTTTTAAGCTCTGGAAATTAGGAGTTACGTAACAGTTTCTTTTGCATGGAATAGACACAAGAATCTGATGGGTTTTGTGACTCTCCCACACAATGAATCCAGAGGGTTTTAGGACTTCTCCCCCTAGTCTTAAGTCTTTCCAACCTTGAGCAAAGATATAAAAGTTTGACAAAGTACTTCTCTACTCAAACATTACATTAATAGCCTCCAGAATGATAGGACTTTATGAAACAGAATTTATTGGTTTGAAAAAATCATCCTGTGGTGTTATATTTGAATGTGCATTTTTATTATTGTCAATGGAACTTGAAGAAATTGCCTGTTATCATTGGATGGTGAACTATAGCTTGTTTGATTATGATAAAAGCTTATGAAGTACTACATTACACCATATAAACAGACTGGGATTCTACGATAGAGTGATTACACTATATTATAAAAGTGATCAAGAACTGAAAAATGTTCAGGAAGAAGTCAGTGAAATTTGCAGATTTTTCGGGGTTGAAGCACTATATGTAAAGGGTAATGTACCTACAGATAAAGTTTTAATTAGAAACTGCGATCCTAGGATTCCACTTTTCAATTTAAAAGAATTTAAGTGTCCTAAATTTGAAGGGACTTATCACCATCCTGACGAGGAGGTTTGGTTCTTCGCACAGTGGTTACCTAGGGACATACCTGATCGTGATAAGTGCATAGGACATGGTAAAAAGTATTCTATATCATGGGATCCTCGCCTGTGGATGTTTAACAGTGAATTTTAAGTACTATTTTATGTAGATATGTATTTCTTCAAATCTTTTTAATATGTTTAAGCAATAAGTATCTTAAGCCTCAACCGTCTTTATTCTTTAGAATAGTTCATTACCATGAAAATTATACTTTCAGATTCAGCATGTCAGGGAACACACTTTCAAGTTCGGCATGTTGGAGAACCCTAATAGGTCATCTCTAAAAAAGATAAGTTAACCCTAAAAGGCTAGAGAATTTCTCTGAATTTACACTTTCAGATTCAGCATGTCAGGGAACACACTTTCAGGTTCAGCATGTTAAAGAACCCTAATAGGTCATCTCTAAAAAAGATAAGTTAACCCTAAAAGGTTAAAGAATTTCTCTGAAATTACACATTCAGATCCAGCGTGTCGGAGAAGTCATAGATTACTTTTCAACTTCATGTACATCCCAACACCAAATTTTCGCAATGAAAAAGAAATATGTTACAGATCAATTCTAATTTTTTCCTGAGAAAATAAAAAGGTTCCACTTCAGTTCTGATTTTTCTCAAGGCGATGAAAAAATTTAAAGTTCTGTTCCAAATTTTTCGTAGAAGATAGAAAAAAGTTATACTTTGATTGTGAATATTCGCCATGAAGATAAGGAGCTCCACTTTAATTCTAAATTTTCTCAATGAAGTGAAGAAAAGTTCAAGTTCTCTTCTGAATTTTCTCAATAAAAAAGAAATTGGTTACCGATCAATTCTAATTTTTTCCATGAAAATAAAAAGGTTCCACTTCAGTTCTGAATTTTCTCACAGATGAAAAAATTGAAAGATCTGCTCTAAATAGTTAAAGGTCAATTCTAATTTTTTCCATGAAAATAAAAAGGTTCCACTTCAGTTCTGATTTTTCTCAAAGAGATGAAAATATTGAAAGATCTGTTTTAAATTTTTGTGTAGAAGATAAAAAAAGTTATACCTTAGTTGTGAACATTTTCCATGAAGATAAAAATTTCCACTTTAATTCTAAATTTTCTTAATTTCAGTTCCGATTTTTCTCAAAGAGATGAAAAAATTTAAAGTTCTGTTCCAAATTTTTCGTAGAAGATAGAAAAAGTTATACGTAAATATTCGCCATGACGATAACGAGCTCCACTTTTAATTCTGAGTTTTCTCGAAGAAGTGCAAAAAGGTTCAAGTTCTCTTCTGAATTTTCTTAAAGAATAGAAAAATTTAGCTCAATTCTGAATTTTACCATAGAAAATGAAAAAAGCTTCCTATTCAATTCTTAATTCCTCAAAGACATAAAAAATTTAAAGTTCTGTTCTAAATTTTACCGTAGATACATCGATTCTAAATTTTTCCTCCAAGAAGAGAAAAAGTTCAGCTTTAATTATATATTTTCTCAAAGAAGTGAAGGAAAGTTTAATTTCTGTTCCAAATTTTTTCATAGAAGATAGAAAAAAGTTATACTTTAATTCTGAGTTTACTCGAAGAAGTGTAAAAATGTTCAAGTTCTCTTATGAATTTTCTTAAAGAAGAAGTTCTTAATTTCTCAAAAGACATAAAAAATTTAAAGCTCTGTTCTAAAATTTTACGTAGAAGATAGGAAAAGTTATACTATGATTGTGTATATTTTCCATGAAAATAAAAAGTTTCACTTTAATTCTAAATTTTCTCAATGAAGTGAAGAAAAGTTCAAGCTCTCTTCTGAATTTTCTCAATGAAAAAGAAATTAGTTACAGATCAATTCTAATTTTTTCCATGAAAATAAAAAGGTTCCACTTCAGTTCTGAATTTTCTCAGAGATGAAAAAATTGAAAGTTCTGTTCTAAATAGTTACAGATCGATTCTAATTTTTTCCATGAAAACAAAAAGGTACCACTTCAGTTCTGATTTTTATCAAAGATATGAAAAATTGAAAGATCCGTTCTAAATTTTTGCATAGAAGATAGAAAAAGTTATACCTTAGTTGTGAATATTTTCCATGAAGATAAAAAGTTCAACTTTATTTCTAAATTTTCGCAATGAAGTCAAGAAAAGTTCAAGTTCTCTTCTAATTTTTCCAAGAAAATAAAAAGGTTCCACTTCAGGTCTGGTTTTTCTCAAAGAGATGAAAAAATTTAAAGTTCTGTTCTAAATTTTACCGTAGATACTTCGATTCTGAATTTATCCTCCAAGAAGAGAAAAAGTTCTGCTTTAATTTTATATTTTCTCAAAGAAGTAAAAAAAAAGTTCAAGTTCTCTTCTAAATGTTTTCCCAGAGAAGAGAAAAGATTCCACTTTAATTCTGAGTTTTCACAACAAAGTGAAGAAAAGTTCAAGTTCTCTTCTGAATTTTCTCAAAGAAAAGAAAAAAGTTATAGTCCAATTCAAATTTTTTCCAAAATAAATAAAAAATCTCCGACTTTTTTAATAAAAATGCTAAGCGTTTGACTTGCTAACGTATCCTAAAATAATAGAAATATAACAAAGTAGTGCACAAAATATTTTTATTGAAATAAAAACACGTAGAATATTAACATAAAATTATGTTACATAGATTAGTATACATTATTAATATTATTGAGAAACTTTGGAAATTTTGAATCTGTTCCAATAAAATAAATCATCATGTTCTCTCTTGATACTAGAGTTACTCGCTTCTCTTAGTTCATAATCACTTGAATAATCATTATTCCATTTTGAGTCATATACAATTTTTACTGGGATGTCACATACAGGTTCAATACACGTTTCATCCTTGTTATTATTTGATTCATTGACCATATGACTATTGGTAGTAATAATGTTCACTTGTGCTTTATTCTCCATTAATGTATCTTTACATTAATTAGTGATATAGTCTGCCAATGCTCTTTTTATTTTGACAGTGACTTCATTGTCTATTATCACATTATTTTTACAGAGGTAACAGTTCTAGCACGTTGACAAGATATGATTTATGATGTTGGTGCAGCAGTATGCATGTTTTCTCTTTCCCTTTGCTTTCATTCGAAAGCTAACGCCGGAAAGATGACGATAAGATCTATCAACGGGTAACATGTTACCAGAGCCATTAGCTAGAAGTTGTCCCTCTTCATCAACTATTATTTTTATGTTGGCATTCTCTTTGAGTACTAACTTCTCTGGAAATGATACTTTCATATATCCACCGTTTGCATGATGAAAATTCTTGGGTACTCCAAAGGAATTTAACTCCTCACTGTCATGATAACGTAGGCATACATTCCCAATAAGATCTCCACTACTACTTGTTTCATAGTTCAAATATATCTCTTTGTCAGCATTCAAGGCGACGATGACTTTATCATGTGTACACTTTCCTCGAATAATTCATTTTCACTTCTTTTTTTTAAATACGATGTCGGTGTTTATCCGTCCAATGGATGAAAATTACTGATTTAATACATGCAATAAACTAGATAGTCTCTATAATCTATCATGGAGTACCACAGGAAAAGCCGCTTCCGATGTAAGAGAAAGCATAGAGTAAGTCTGGTACACCCGCAAGCATACATAGCGAGAGAGACATACAAAGTCGACATAGCTTTATTTCATTTTAAAGGTTAATTTAGACTAGGTTACGTGCGTGCACGCGCACGTAAAATTGAAATTAAATTAGTCGGTCAAAATGTGCTTTGACAATATAGGTTACAAAGTGTATAATTTTAAATTGTTGTTTTTTTTAAAAGTGATTTTATTGCTGGATATTTGCATGAATAGCTGATGCGCTAAGGTTCGTAAATACAAAGGTCATAATCAGGAAACATTTTAAGGTCATGGGGGGACTTAAAAAAAATGGGGTAACATTCTAAATTACATATTTGAAAATGTTAGGTAAAAAGTAACAGAATTGGATGTTCATACCATCTGCTTGTCTAAATCCCGAAAGACTAGGTTAGAGATGACGTTCTGTTAACTTTTTTCTTACACATTTTTAACTCTTAATTTGAGCCTCTATATTGAAAATTGGGGGGTGTCCTCAAAAAAGTTGGAATGGTGGGAAGGGGTCGTGCGGGTTGGGGAGAGGTGGCCCCTGGAGGTTGAGGTCCATTGTTGTTAGAGTCATTGATGCTTCATACTCATAATTCTCTCACGTAATCCAATATTGTGTACTTGTCTATTACAGCGACCACAGAGTTTCACCCAAAATCATCCTCTAAAATGTTTCAAACTGTTTCACCTAAAAAAATCCCTAAAATGTCAATTAATTTGTTTCGCCCAAATAATCACCTAAAAGTAATTTCTGAATGTTCCTTTGTTAGCGTAATCATTATAAACCAAGTCTCATGGCTGAATTGCGATGTAAGAGAAACCTTACGTAAATCCATTGACCTAGAAATAGGTGTCAATGATCCTGTCCCGTTAGACTCACTCTTATCTGGCAATGATGTAAACTTCTGTCTGTATTTAATAAGAATTGAAACATCAAACCACATAACCATCAAACAATATACCCATCAAACCACAAAACCAACAAACAATATAACCATTAAACAGGTCTAGAGAAAGGCAGATGATCTTGTTTGTCCATGGATCCTAGGCATCTGTTTGGTCTAGAAATAACACCTTTACCAAGGAAATTAAATCTCCTCCCACGTTTTTACCAAGGACATTAAATCTCGTCCAGGCTTTTACCAAGGACATTAACTCTCTTCAATGCCCATATATGGATGTAACATCAGAAATTAGAGATCGGTTCCTACTAAAAGGGTGGTTATTCAGGTGCCTTAGAATGCTTATACAATAGAGCCTTCTTTATTATACAGTTCTTTGGAGGAGATAGAGCCTCAGACTTAGCTCTAACTAAAAGTAAAGAGATCCTTTTCTTCCCGGATAAAGAGGGTCTGTTGTTTAACCATACGTTTGGGAAAACCCTCAGGCAGGGAAATTCTAATACCTTTGCTATTTTTCGGAAGCATGGTGAAAAATGTTTCCCGGTTCAAGCCCGGTTGTTGCCCGGTTCAACTTTAGTTTTGCAACGGAATGTGGCTTATCGCTCTCATACGGGTTCCTGTTTAGGACAATCAGAGGCGATGCCTTCATAAATAATCCCATCGATTATGCGACCATTTATAGGTCTCTAAAGATTACGTTAACGGAGATTGGGTTATCAGCTGGAGATACACCGCACAGTCTTAGAGCTGGCAGATTAATAACGCTCTCCGCAGGAGGAGCTGGAATTAAAGAAGTAATGGTGACAGTTGGATGGAGAACAAAAGGTACTGCAAACTACTACTTACCATGGAAGAAAGTAATGTTATACGAGAACAGGGACACTTTGAAGAATTTGGAGAAATCAGCTAGGGTCTATGATGACCTTGATAATCTAAAAGGTTTTAGCCAACTTTTTCCTTGATTTGGTCTTCAAATTGATAAGATTTGGGGTGATATTTGTTTATGTTTGTTAATAAATGACTATGATAGTATGGTGGTTTTGGGTGATTTGATTATAGAAGCATGATGGGGATGGTGCTCTTCTTGCCCAGTCTTAGCAAGTTGGGAAAGCTGGGAGCTGAGTAGGATGGTGAAAGATAGATTACTATCCTACCCTGTGACAGCTGAATCAAGACAGCCCCTATTTGATAGAAGACGGAGGTAGCAAGGGTGTAAGGAGGCTATCCCTAAACATATTATGGAAGTGAAAAAAATGGATTGCAAAAGGGAAAGAAGTTATGGACAAAGAGAATCGAGAATTGATATGGATAAAAGCTCTCAGTAGACACAACGAGCATTCTTTTGGGGTACCTTACGGTGCTCCTCTTGCCCAATCTTAGCAAGTTGTGAAAGCTGGGAGCTGAGTAGGATGGTGAAAGATAGATTACTATTTATCACCATTTCAGGTTTCCATTGCTACAGACAAAAATGTATCAGAAAATCATAAAAATAATTACTCCAGATTGTCAAACAGATGCTCCAATTTGTACTGATAAGCAGCATTGCCTGTATTATACTCTTGTGGCTCGAGTGAAAAATCACTTCCAAAATCCCTGATGTCAAATTCAGAGAAAAGAAAATACATTTTATTGTCTGATGGCTTGTTTGGAATAAACCGGAGGTTTATACTTTAAATAATAATAATAATAATACGTATTTGGTATAAACTGAATATTCTTTATGGTAGCATTGTGAACAATTAAAATTATTGCCGTCAAATTTGTGCATTCCTTATGAGTTTTCAGAATACACACAATAATATTTTATTTTAGGAGTTATGGCCCCAGTTGTTCTTTTTAGCCAGGGGCCTGCTTAAACATTCTCATTCTGTATAAGTTCCATGAGATTTCTAACTTCTACCCAAATAGACTTTTCATCTAATGATCAACAAGTAAATAATATATTAAGCATTTATATGTCTGTGATGATAGCTGTCTAGGTTGTGCTACCTTACCAAGATGTGAAGGGGTAGCTAGTTTGGCTGTACAGGGTGACCATACCCTTGGGATACCACACGTAATCTAAAAATATTTGAAATATAAATGGTTTCACAATTTGCCGTATAATAAATTCTTAGGGAAAAATTACAGCCCCAATACATAGTAGACAACCTCCTTTTGCTAACATGTAGTGCCAGCTATAAAATTTTTGTAAGACAAATATAAGTTTAAATGAGAATAATGTTCTCTGAGGCCAGTACCCACCCCCACCAGAATTACTATTTTTATCGGAATTTCCAAAGTTACTAGTAGCCTATTTTTTGAACAGGTTGAACTTTTTTCTTATTGCTGCTGTTGATGAAACAAACCATGAACTTAGATCACTGAATGAAACCCATCTAAAAACAAACAAAATATCAACATTGAAATGAAAGAAGAAGAAAACATTTACTAACAAGGAACACTAGAGTTAATGTATTTTGTTTTCTTACTGTTGTACCTTTTGATCATTAGAGGTAGTGCTATTCCCGTTTTTTTTTTTTTTTTTTTTTTTTTTTTTTTTTTTTTTTTTTTTTTTTTTTTTTTTTTTTTATTCATGTATACTTCACTTCCGTAATAAAAACTGATGGTGAAAATAAGACCAGGTTAGTGAGTAGTAAGAGAGGTGCTGATTAAAAACTTACATTCAAACTTACGCCTGAAGGCATAGATATGTGTGTAAGTTTTCAATGCATTGGACGGTTACCAGGGTCATTTGCGTACAAACAGGTCTATAGGTCTTTACACTCTAGGAACGACGCAATTTCAAAGTTCAATGTCTTTTTTTTTAGTTCAAAAAACCGGTGTCTCTTCTTTTTTACTCGCCTATTATTTTTTGTATATAATCAGGTTCCATATTTGATTCTCCATCAGTTTCGAATCGTTTATATTCGAGATAGCATTTTTTGTAATTACATATAAAAAATGGATAATTCTAACCTTTTTCTGGTGAGTAAAAAATATTCGCATTATTAAAAAGAAATTGTCATTAAGTTAAGGAAGAAATTCTTTCCTTACACTAGAACTAAGGGATACTTATACACTTAGAAGCCTGTTGTTTTTAGGAGCTGAAAAAAAAAACCTCTAATTCTCTTATAGGTTGAAATTTACGGTGTGATTTTTTATCAAGATCAGTGGTCTTTTAGATGTTTTTTTGAAAAAAAAAAGTGCTTAGCTTTTCGATCGGTAATTTGGGATTAGAATAAAATGTTGATTTTTTAATGTATTAATTGTTACAAAAGTTTCCTTTTTTATCAAGATCAGTGGTTTTTTTTTTCTAGGAATGTTTTTGAAAATACTTCCAGGCCAGTCTGCATTTACGGTGTGATTTTTTTTTTATCGGGATCAATGGGTCTTTTAGATGTTTTTTTTTGAAAAAAAGTGCTTAGCTTTTCGATCGGTAATTTGGGATTAGAATAAAATGTTGATTTTTTAATGTATTAATTGTTACAAAAGCTTCCTTTTTTATCAAGATCAGTGGCTTTTTTTTATCAAGATCAGTGTTTTTTTTTTTAGGGATGTTTTTGAAAATACTTCCAGGCCAGTCTGCATTTACGGTGTGATTTTTTTTATCAAGATCAGCGGCCTTTTTAAGGATGTTTTTTTTAAAAAAAAGTGCTTAGCTTTCGATCGGTAATTTGGGATTAGAATAAAATGTTGATTTTTTAATGTATTAATTGTTACAAAAGTTTCCTTTTTTATTACAGTGTGATTTTTTTTATCACGATCAGTGGTTTTTTAGGGATGTTTTTTTTGAAAATATTTCCTGACCAGTCTGCATTTACGGTGTGATTTTTATCATGATCAGTTTAAAATGTTTTGCAGTACTTTAAATGCCTAACATAAACTGAATTATTTTCCCAAACCTAAAATGCATTTTTTTTTTCAAGGAAGTGGACACATGCAATACCCCCCCCTTCTGAAAAGAGGGCACGATATAGCGAAGGTATACTAATGCAAGCTACAAGACCTTCAGTTATCAAATTCGCTACTAGAACTACACAAGACCAGCCAATGCCTGCGAATCTTTTAATGACAGGGACCTCTGACCCCCGTGTTAGCTCCATATCAGCTGGAAGGAACTTGAAAAGGGAGTGGACTGCCTTATATAATGCCTCAGCTCCACCTACTGAAGATTGTGGCCTTAACCCCCCTCAAGTTTTGCCAAGGAGTTCAGATATAGAAGTCCAGTTAGAATTTGTAAGTATATACATAATTTTTTGTTTCTATCTCTATTTTCAAAAATAAGGTAAATTTTCTCAGGGGCATAGCTTTTGATGAGTAAAACTTAAAATTTGTTTCTAAAAAACTATTTCATTTTCTTTCATTAACCAAATTAGCTGGTATATGTATAAAGGAACGATTTTCATGCATTTCTATAACGAAAAAAAAAAAAAAAAAAAACCTTACCTCGTAACTTCTATCCAAGATGCGTTCTAATGCAAAAATCCCAATATTCCTTTTAGACAAACTAACTATATAAAAAAAAAAATAATTCACTATTTCACAGTTGGCAATCATTCTTAAACTGCTATATGTTATTGCACTAAGCTCTCGCGCGCATCCGGGCTCTTATCAAAATGTCCCATCAGCACACCTGAATTTTAAATCCGCCCGACAGGTATAATTTGAATTCTAAGTAGGGTCGCATGCAAAGTGGTCTTTAAATAGCAAGATCCATATCTTCAATAAGCAATTTACACAGGGAAAAAGGTTTTTTTGATAATTTCCAAATATGTCTTCGCGGTAATGTTAAGAAACATTATTTGGGTGAAGCCGTTTTTGATCATTTCATTGAAACACTTAGATGTTTTCGAGAAAGAATTTGAGGTTGTTCTATTTGAACAGTGCTGTGAAGTCCAATACCCCACCTCCCTAACTCGAAAGGGTATCGATCCTCCTACATCGAAGGAAGCTCCCGGTTCCCAAGGGTCCTCCCCGGGAGAGGGGGAGGGGAGGGAGGGTTCTAAAAAAGGACCATCCAACATTTTAATTGCACTTTAATTGTTGATATGGATGGAGAAAAGAGTTCTTCTCTCTCTTACAAGCATTTATTTAGCCCAGGTCAACTTCAAACAAATCCGTTGGCAAAAGACACAGGAAAATACGGATTATTGAGAAGGTAGCATCATCAACCACCGACATATGAGGTTTATACTTTTAAAAAATACAAAGTTCAATATTCGAAACTAGCTTCAGCAGGAGCTTAGGATAGTAGTGGTGACAATTTAGATATAAGGAGCAATTGCCCCCTATTTTTGAAAAAATACCTTTTTGTGGTATTTATATTTTTTAAAAAAATACAAAGTTTAATATTCGAACCTATCTTGTCAAATTTCATTGACACTTATAATGAAGAGGCTCAAACAATCGAATTGGACTCATATTTTGCATTTTTGTTTTAAAAAAAAAAAAAATTTGGAATAAAACCATTAATTTTTTCTAAGAATAAGACTACATTTTCCTGACTAAAAAAAAAAAAAAATATATATATATTTTTTAACATGTTCAGTTGACATTATGAAAGACATAAGGCAATGTAACTTTTTTTCTTCTTCTTTTAATTGTTTAGGTGATGGTGATGATAGTATGACAATGACTATGAGAAATTGACAAAGTTTATTAACTATAAAAAATTTACATAAAAAATAAAACTTTTTTTTTCTACAGATTAAAAATATAGCACCACCAGCGACACCATTGAGTGATGAAGCAACTATATTTACAGGACCAATTCTCTCACCACCAGCAGAGTTCAGGGATGAAGCTACACTGGTCCTAGAGAATATGGAGTGGGAAAGTGGCTTCCTTAACGATGTTTTTGGGGAAATGGCCAGCCTGGATGACTTAAGCTGTGATATTGACATGTTTGAGGATCCGGTGTGGACAGATAGTTTCATACGTGAATATTTAGATGATGATGTTACAAGTAAATCTGAACCGGGTCCTCATAACGAAATTCCATCAGAGGACAATACAGGCTGGCTCGACCAATTGTCCCCAAACACATTGGAATATGTATTAGGGGACCTCATGCCACATCCCCCCAATATGATTGAACAGACTGGGAGTGGTGTTATTGACAATTCTCTGTCACCCGCCACCACTCCACCTAATGCTATAGATAGAAGTAGTACTAATACAACAGCAACAGTACCCCCTCTTCCGGATTTTTTTCTCTCCAACTCTGCCTTGCATCACACATTGGTCTACAGCGCCAAATTCGGTGACCCTTTCAACTCTCTAGTGTCGGGGGATATAATAACAGATCCCCTGGCCATTACACATTCATATACTGATAAGATTCGAGCCATTCTTGAACAACAAATGGGGGTGTGGGGAGTGGGGGTCAGTTTAAAAGCATCAATAGCACTAAAAATATTTTTTTTAAATGAAAGTGCGGGTGAGATGTATTCGAAATACTTGCACACAGAGATGTTGGCAATACACCCGCATTTATCAAATTATGGGGAGGTTTTTCTAAATTGGGCCAATAGTATTCAAAGTAAGTGGGAAAATTATAACGAGGGGGGTAGTGGATCTGTGGTTTTATTTATTGAAAGTTTAAATGTTAACATCTGTAGGTTTAAAAAGGATTTTATTGTAAGAGGTGGTGGGGCTGGGGAGAGGGCTATAGTTTTAAAATATCATTCAGATTTAGAGGGGTCTAGGGGGATACAACGAATCTGTTTCGATACGAGGCTGCAGTGTTTCAAGTATGCGTTTTTAATTGCGGCATACAGACCACTTCAAAAAGATGCATCTAAGAAAAAGTTGGACAAAATGGCAGTTAATGGTAGGGAGGGTTCAAAGTTCCCCAAAGTAAATTTTAATTGTTTAAATGGTCAATATCCCGTGACACTAAAAGGAATAGATATTTTTGAGCGGGCTAATGCACATTTAAAGATTGGTGTCACGGTGTTACAGTATGAAACAGAATTTGAAGAGGGTCAGCGTTCCGATAAGAAGGGTGTATTATTTCCAGTGCGGGCTCCTTCAATTGAATCAGTAGAATATTGGGTATGGCTTCTATACACCCCACCCACAGACTCCGATTCAATTGGTCATTTCAATCCGATTACGGATATTAGTAGGGTTCTAAGTGAGGGTAAGAAACATGAGGCACGTTATTACTGTCCAACATGCCTCTCAAGATTTCGCTCTGATTTAAATTTAAAGCATCACATGAAACACTGTAAACGTCATGGATACCAGGCTGTGGAGACGGTAAGCGGAGATAGAGCGATCTTACGTTTTAAAAATTTTCAAAACACGCTCCTGCAGAGCAATAAGATCGCTTTGGACTGCGAGGCTAAGCTGACAGACGTGTGCGATCCGTCAAATTCAAATCATGTTAAAATACATGAAGCCATAGGGGTCTCTTACGCTCACGCGCAACGAGATTCCAATAATACCATGCAAGTGCTGGAGGTAGTTGAGATGTTGAGTGACGGTGAAGACTGCATGCGCTCGGCATTGGTCAGTCTAGTCAAAACAGCGAACAGTGCAATTTCGCGCCTTCGTTATACAAACTATCCTATGGTCCTATCACCAGATGACATAGTGGCCATTAAAAATCGTAAAATGTGTTGGGTTTGCAAGGGAGAATTTGATGATGGTGTTGGGAATGGGGGGAGGAGGAAGGTGATCGACCATGATCATTTGTGGCAGGAAATTACATCGGGAGGGAGTAACTTTAGAGGGGTAGCACACCAGTCATGCAATTTAAACGTTAGACAACAATATTTCGTACCTGTTTTTATACACAATTCCAATTACGACTTAAAGTTTGTTCTTCCGGCGTTGGCCCGCATTGCCAAGGGGGGAGTTGTAGATGACGCATGGATAGATGGTTCTTTTTCATATAATATCATACCCAAATCATCGGAGAAGCTACTGCTGCTAGAATTCATGTGGAAAACAGTTGACAAGGGTAACACGTGCCTGAATAAAATTCGTTTTTTAGACTCTTTCAGCTTCTTCCCCAAATCTTTAAGTCAATTGATTCAGGTGCAGAAAAGTGACAATTTTGATAGCTTCCCCCTCCTCAAACAGCGCTTCCCCGATGATGAAATGTATGATTTATTAACGTGTAAGGGTATATATCCATATGATTATTACAACTCTGGCTCGAGGCTAGATGAGGTGTCACTACCGCCCATTGAAGCTTTTTACAATTCTCTTACTGAGAGTGAGTGCACCACTAGCGACTACGAATTTGCTAAGAGGGTTTGGGCAAAGGGCGGATGTAAAAATGGGTGGGATTATTGTAAACTTTACTTGGCCAGTGACGTACTCACTCTTCTGGATATTGTGTGCAAAAATACGGATAAAATCTATGGGGAATTTGGGTTGGATTTAGGTTATTATTTTTCCACTCCCCATTTGGTGATGGACTTGATACTTAAAATCAGCAAAGAAGAAATAGGTCTGATCGCCGATGTGGATCAGCATCTGTTTGTAGAGAGATCAATGAGGGGTGGGTATGTTTTTCACGGGGATCGTATCATGAAAACTGATCCGAGTGGACAGCACACCGATGAAAAGTCGGACGCAGTTTTTTTGGATATGAATTCTCTTTACCCATCGGCAATGTCTCACTACTGTTTGCCGTGTGGCAATTATAAATGGCTTGACAATCCCTGTGCTTCGAATTTCCCCGACATTGCCAGTGTTGAGGAGAATGGGGCACAGGGATGGTTTTTTGAAATTGACGGTGAAATACCCATGGAAATCCATGACTCGGTAAAAGACTTTGTTTTTCCGTGCATAAATAGACCGGTGGGTAGGGACTCTCTGAGCCCCTACAATTTATCTTTAGTAGAGGACGGGAGTATGCACTGGGTACCTTCAAAACAAAAACTAATTGCCGATCTCAACCCGAAACAGAATATCGTTGTTCATCACGTGCTATTGAAATGGATGGTGTCCAATGGTTTCAAGGTCACAAAGATTCATAGAGCCCTCCAATTTGATCAAAAGCCTTACATGAAAACGTTTATTGACACCTTTGTCAGTAAGCGTTCACAAGCGAAAACGAAAGTTGAAAAAGAAGTCTATAAACTCATTTTGAACTCAGCTTTCGGTAAAATGTGCGAGAGCGTACGACACAGAAGTCGATGTGACATTGTAACCAACCCCAAAGATTGTGCTCGAATCATTGCGGATCCAAACTTCACATCGTTCACAATCATAGACTCCAATATGGTTCTCCTACATCGCAAGAAAAGAAACATTGTATTAAATAAAAATATTGCAGGCGGAAGTGCAATAACTGAAATATCCAAGAAACTCATGTTGTCATTTTATTATAATGTATGCAAGGTACAGTGGCCGATTGAGGGACAAGTTCAAGTGTACTACGGGGACACTGATTCACTCCTGTTAAAAGTCAAAACTGAAAATCTATTGAATGATTTGGAAAATGGCGAGTACATTAGCTCACGAATGGACTACACTAACTGGAACGAATCCCTCTACCCAGAGCTAGTGAAACGCCAGGCCCCAAATCAATTGTTAATGTTAAAATCTGAAACGGGTAGCGATCTGATATCCAGTGGTGTGTTTCCTGGACCGAAGGTATACTGTGTGGAAACGCACGGCAAGGATATCAAACAAGTTTGCAAGGGGGTACCTACACACTTTGTAAAAAATAATTTCGACATGAGTGTGTATAGAAACTGTGTGGAACGTAGTTTAGTGCCAAGGGCGAAAGTCATGGCGATTCGCTCTTTACAATTTAAAAACTACACAGTTAGAGTTGAGAAAAACGCCATGTCTGCCATATCGGACAAAGTCTATGTACTTGAGGATGGTGTGAAGGTATTGCCACACGGTCATTATTTAATTTCAGACCGAGTTGAATGTACAGAGTACAGAAAACAACTCGGTCTAAAAAAATTAACTTAAATTCACTAAAAAAAAAGTATAAATTGGGTGGGAGGTTTTTTTTTTTTTTAATTCTTTTTTTTCTCTATCACAATCAATTTTCAATGTGTGTGTGTGTGTGTGTGTGTGTGTGTGTGTGTTTGCAAGGCAGATCAATTTCCAGTATTTAATGCCAACCCCCCGGCCCGGGCCCGCCGCAGCGGGCCCCCGGCGCCCGGCGCTTCCCGGCCCCGGCCGCCGCAGCGGCCGCCCCCCCGGGGGGGGGGGGGACCCCAAAATTTAAAATGTTGTAAGTAAAAGTGTATGATATTTCAAGTGCACATTAGTCCAATAAATGTTGTATTTTTTTTATAAATAAATAAACAGAAAAAAAAAAAGTGTATTTATTTAAGTGTTTTTTTTTTTCTAGTGGTTATGTAAATGTTGTATTTTTTTATTATAAATAAATTTAAAACAAGTGTATTTTTTTTTATTCATGTTTAATGTGCCTTTTTCAATGTAGTATATTTTTTAAAGTATTGTCACCTTTTTTATGTATATAATAAAAGAAAATATTATTCTCTATTCTTCTTCTTCTTCTCGTTATTATTCTTGAACGGAGTAGTAGTAGTAGTAGTAATAGGGAAATTATTTAGTCATCAGACAGCCATAGTCTACAGTTAGTTGTCCAGGTGAACTGTTGAAGGGAACATGTATCAATTTAAAACACCATTCAGATCGTTTCTGTGTGGACCGTCAATGTCGGGCAAAACAACACTCTTAACTAAAATAATTAAAAATTGTGATAAAATGTTTGTGGAAAAGCCGAAAAAAATCTACTATTGCTATAGTATTTGGCAGGAGTCATATGATGAAATAAAAGCGATTGCCACCACCATGGGGTTGGTGCAGATACAATTCATACAGGGACTTGATGTTTTCAGCATTATTGAACAAAACTCTTGGTTGATCATTGACGATCTGGCTGAATCTATTGAACAATGGTCCCAGGAAATGCTACAACTGTTCACTGTTCGCTCTCATCATGAACAGATTTCCGTTACTCTGGTTCTACACAATCTCTTTCATCAGAGCAAGTGTATGCGAACACTTGCATTGAACTGCACCTACTATATCATCTACAGAGTTGTTCGTGATTCTAGCTCGCTAATAACTCTCAATAAACAAATCTATCCGGGAGCCCCCAAATTTCTGCTCTCAGCATACAATCAGGCAACTAATAAACCATACGGCTACATCCTATTGGATCTTAATCAAAATACACCCGAGGATCTACGTGTAGTCACAGATATTTTTGACAATGAAATTACAGTATATCTCCCCGTGAACACTAAAAAGACCTATTAGTTGCTATCATGACACTGAAGAAACTACATGAAAATAGACATTTGTTTTCAGTTCTAAGCACTTCAAAACCTCCGCTTAGGAAAGCAATACTCAAACACGGTATTGACAACGATTTCATTAATCTAATATCTGAACTTTGTTTAAATTTGATCGAGGGTAATGTTCAAGTGCCAGAAGTAGTTAAGCAACAGGCAAAGCAACATCGTTCCATTGTACGTACATTGGCCTCTAAAAAGAAAGGAAAGAATTTCAAAAGGAAACGACTTCTTCAGGCGGGCGGTAGCTTTTTCACACTTTTACTGCCAATAATTGCAGGACTTGTAAACAGTTTTCTCTAAAAGAGAGAGAGAGAATGGCAAAACCCTATAAATTGACTCCAATAGAACTCGCTCTCTCACCCGTCGAACACTTTGAGAACAATCTGAGTAAATTCCTTGACAATGAAAATATTGAGGATGATAAAAAACTGCTTTTACTTCAAGATGCACTTCGTCGAGTGGACAAACACAAGTCCTATCGGTCGAAGCCCACTGCTGCTGCTGCTGATCCCAAAAAGGAATCATCTCCTCGGCATTCTGCTGCTGCTGATGGAACACAATTGAAGAAGGAGGAATTGGATTCGATTGTATTGAAAATTGGAAATCTAATGCCCCACTCATATCGTGAACAAAGTAAACGACTCCTAGCCTATCTCTTGGAAAGTGATCACATTCAAGTTGAGAGCAATGGAACAGGGATTATAATTCAGGGCAAGAGCTATAATCTACTTGATTTAATCTATGATATGGTTACAAATCGTAAAGGACTATTATCATTTGACACTCATCTATACAACTTTCTAAATACATTAAACTTCCCCAAAAGTCTTATTGGCAATAGACAAATTCTAAAAAAATTAAATGAACATGCATCATCGTCATCATCATCAACAACAACATTGACACCATTAAAAAATGAACTTGAAGAAGAAGATTTTAAATCAATTTTGGAAAATACTAGCACACCGCTGATAGCTAGACAAAAGCGAAGACGTATCAGGTCATCATCACCACCACCACCAACGGCCAGTATACAAAAGGGTAGCGGACGTTACACAACGTGTTTACGTTCAAAATGGTTGAAGTTCTGAAAGGTGTTTATGAAAATATTGGTGAGGTGGGGAGTTTAAGTTCCCCCACAACTCTTTCCAAAGTCACTGGTGTTCCCCCTAAAAATGTACAAGACTATCTACAAAATGAATCAAGTTACACTCTGCATAGAAATCATAGACTTCGTGCCAACCAATATCGAAAAACTAAAGCCTTTTACCCATTGCATATAATGCAAGCAGATCTCCTGACTCTAGATGAGCTTCAACGGCGTCACAATACACCGTACAAGTACATTCTACTTGCAATCAGTGTTTATAGTCGTTATGCATATGCAATTCCATTGCGATCAAAGAGAGGTGTTGAAGTTGCTCAGGCCATTGAAAGTATTCTCCAACAGGATACGTATAAAAAAATTCAAACGGATCGCGGTAGTGAATTTGTTAATCCCCATGTTGCAAAAGTACTAGAGAAATATAGTACACTGCTCTATCATAGTCACAGTCCTATAAAGGCTGCATTGGCCGAACGATTGATAAGAACTATTCGACTTTTAATTTCAAGATATTGTACATTGAAAAATACATCGGCTTTTATTCATGATCTTGATAAAATCATGTTGATTTACAATCAACGACCTCATCGATCATTGTCCAACTCTACGCCAACGGAAGTTCATCATTCTGATCATGATACAATTGACACCTTTCTTAAACAGTATTCCAATGAATCGTCGGCTGTCAAGAAGATGAAAAATAAATTCAATGTTGGTGATACGGTTCGAATTAATAGAACAACTAATGTTTTTGAAAAGGGGAATTACTTGTGGTCCACAGAACTTTTTAAGGTGGCAAAAATCCTAGACACTAAACCCATAACTTATCGTTTGCGTGATAGCAAAGATGAGGAGATTCTCGGCGGCTTTTATGACTATGAATTACAAAAAGTTAAAAATGCTAGTGAAATCTATCAAATTGAAAAGATATTAAAGACACGTACTCGCGGGGGTAAGAAACAGTTACTTGTTCGCTGGCTAGGATACAACTCTGATTTTGATTCTTGGATTGGTGTTGAAGATATTGACAATGCCCAATGATTTCTATGTAACTTTCATGTCCAACGTTTCCGATCCTCTCTACAATGACTTGAATACGACAAGTGATTTTTGGACAAAACTCTCCCCCGCCATCAAATTTGACGGTGCATATGAAGTGGCTCTTGTCGACTGTATTCTCAAAAATACCTATGACATCCTGAGAAAGGATCGTAAATATGAAATAAAAATACGACCGTTTGAATTCGGTGATGAAGGTGCAATGGCAACTTTTGACTCTAATCAGTACCCTATTGCTAACATCCCCTACAGGGAATACAATAACATGCATGAACTGTGTCGAGTTATCAACAAAAAAATTGCAAGTCGAAAAAAAGGTGGTTTCACTTTCAATTACTCGACGGAACAAAGGAGAATTTATATTACCAATCCATATGAGAATGAAAGAATTTTCCTCAATGAGAATTTACGTGAGGTTCTTGGTTTTAAAAAACGTATTATTAAGACAGAAAATTTCAGTGGTATTGACCATGTTATCTATGCAGACTATGCACCCAGCTTCTCCACGGACACTTGTATATTTCTCTACGCTTCATTTGTGGAAACATCTCGGGTTGGTAATTCAAATGTTCCCCTCCTACGAGTTCTTGAACGAAAAACCAATCAAGAACATGTTCACCACTACAATATAAAGCATCTTCAGTATATTCCCGTAAACACTTCCTATTTGGAGCTCTGTCAGTTAACACTAAGAACTGAATTAGGTGATCCAATAGCAATTTCAAAAGGCTTAGCAGTGATTACATGTCATTTTCGAGCCATTGTCAACGACAACGACGGTACAATAACCTAAAAAATGAACAATAGAAGAATTCCATTTGTCTGTCCCGATATTGACTGTTATGTTGGTGCTTTGAGTCCACGTCAAATAGGCAATGGATTGGACTACTACAAGGGGCGTACTACAATGTCTGGCTATGGTCTTGGTAGCTGGTTTGCTAGGCTATTTCGTTCTGCACTACCCCTTGCCAGAAAATATCTTGTACCTGCTGCATCAAATTTTGCTGCCTCCACACTACAGGACTGGGGGTCGGGCAAGAATTTCAAGGAGAGTGTTAAGGAAAATATTAGATCTTCAGCAAGAGCCGTTGGTGAACAATTAAAATCTCGACAAAATGGGGAGGGATTGAAAAGGATGCGTTCACGTCATTCACTCATCAGTCTCCACCCAGGCAGGAAGCAAAGGACATCAACAAGGACTTTGAGGAATAAAACAACGAAGTCCAATAAGCAACAGAAGAAGAAGAAAAAGAAAAAGATTGTTAGATCAAAGAAGGATTTCTTCTCTTAAGATGACTTATCTCCCCCACAAGGAATCATATCCATCAATCAGTTCCTCATTGAATCTATTCAATGCTGAAAATGTTGATGTCAGTGTCAAGTATGGCTACTATGAACAATTTCACCCTCAACAACCCCTCTCGGAAAATATACACTTTCAAATATTTTCCAATGAAGACTATTTCATTGATTTGTCGTCAACATTTATTGATTTAAATGTTGTGGTGAAGAAAAAGTCAGATAATACAACTCCGAATGCCGGCGATGGTCTCTCCTATGAAAACTGTATTCTACACAACCTATTCAAACAAATTAATGTATTTATTAATGGAACATTGGTGAGCACTAGCAATAATTTATCCAACTATGCAAGCTACATACAATTTATGATGATGACGCCAAAGGCATACAAGGAGATGAGAGGACAATCGCTGGGCTATGAATATCGAACAGGTGTTGATACTGATGGTGAGTTGACTACTGCAGTGACCCAGGAGTATCATCTAGTTGGAAAATTAAATCATGAGATATTCAATATATCCCAATGGCTACCCCCCAATGTCAAGATTGACATAAAGTTGCAGATGGCCCCATCGAATTTCATTTTGAGAAAAACACTTCCTGCAGCACCCGATGCAAATGTTATTATCACATCGGCAATTCTCCACGTCCGAAAACAACAGGTTATGAGCTCTGTTGCATTGGCAGTGGAAAAGCTAAGAGCCAATGGCAACAACATTAAACTTCTTGTCCCCCATACAATCACCAATCAACGTCACATTGCCACCGGTTCTCGTAGCTATAGCGATTCATCATTTATCAATGGAGAAATCCCATCAAAATTGGCTTTGGCCTTTGTGAAGAGTGGGAGTGCCGTTGGATCCTGGACTGAATCTCCCCATGATTTTAATTTTTTCGGTCTATCTAGCCTTGTGTGCAAAGTGAATGGTATTCCACTGTACACTCTATCATTTGACAAAAAATCCTATAGAACTCTGTACGAGTTGACCATGCAATCCCTAGATCATGACTCTCAACTATTTGAAAATGGAATAACCGATTCAATGTTTTCAAAAAATCATGGGGTTATTGTTTTGGATTTGTCAGGCACACAGGATATGAGCATAGTACGAACAGGGAATGTACGTTTAGAGTGTACATTTGCCAATGCTCTGACTGAGAGTATCACGCTAATATCACTGAGTCAATTTGAAACCTATTGGGAAATCACGCCCGACGGCAGTGTTCTACTAGACCTAGCACCATGAACACAAACCAAATAATCAACGTATTTAGTATGGATCCATACATGTCCCAGTACAAGTCCTATTGCATACCTTCGGACTTCATTGAAAAAATTCCAAGTGTTAACAATACCCTGATCATTGTTAATAGCAGTCCGTCGACTTTGAAGACCGGTCATTGGCTAAGCATCTTTCAAACAGCGAAGAATATTGAATTTTTTGATCCTCTTGGCCTATCGTATAAATTCTACGCTCCATACATCAGCAACTTTATTGAAAGCAGTGGGAAAACCATTATTCAAAATCAACGAAGAGTACAGGATTTAGCGACTAAGACATGTGGCTTTCATGCACTACTCTTTTTCATGTTCAGATGTCGTGGCTACACCTACAAGCAGTTTCTCGACATCTACGTTGACTTACCTCAATTGAACGACTTTCTAGTGGAGAATATACTTACAAGTGTATTTAATATTGATTTTAGTGCCCTAAGAATAAAATGTTCTAAAGATGTATGTGAAATTGTTTATTAATAAAAAAAAAAAATTATATACATGATAAAAACGACTTTTCTACTCTTTAGATTTCATCCACTACTAGGTATTTGTCGACAACAACTAGTGCAGGTAGATTATCTGAATTCACAGTGTACTGATCCTGATGTAGTGCAATTTTAGGGTCACATTTTCTACAGTAGAGTGTGACTTCACTCTTGTCATATCTCTTTGTATAGTCAATGATACTATTCTCATTCATTCTATAGAATTCACATGTTTCAATTTGCCTATTTGAAGCAATTTCACAAACAGTGTCCTCAAGTGTCGAATCACATTCCGTCACAGCCAAATAAAAATCAGTGGGCTTATAATCATAACACCCAGTGTCTTCACAACGATGACGTAGAAACCATATTCTTTTGTTGTTCCAACAGTTGAATCGTTGACCCGGTTCCTCCTCCCAGAACAATCTAAAACCACGACGATACCAATCTCGTAGCAATAAACTAAAATCACGGTTAGGATTCTTTCCAATCATACCGGGATATGTACTCTCCCACTGCTTGCACTTATCATAATGACAATTGGAGCATAGGTGACCTCTAGGATGAGAGTCACACACCTCTTCAAGACAGGAATTACAACCTTTAATTTGTACAGCATATCCTCTATGCAATTTACACGGGTTGCATAATCTACACTTTTCATCATACTCCTCAATCATTGTGCAATTCTCACATGATGACCAGCTGCCCTGTGTGTACATACATAACGGACATGTATGGAACATTTTGTCAAGTGTTAACGCTCTCACTGCCACAATGAAACTGAGCTAGCAAAAAAAAAAAAAAATGTCTGAGAGAGAGAGAGAGGAGTAAATCATCCTTGAGCACCATCTTTCTTATGAAAAAAGTCCTAAATTTCTAAACTAATGTTTAAAAGCATATCCACAATATCATTTTGTCGTGTCGTGATCAATATATCAATAAATTGTGTAAATGCATTTGGACCACGATGTAGAAGCTTCATACAATAGTCTAATGATGGAGAATCAGTTTTCATTATATCGACAAGCATTCCTCGAGAAAATATCTTCCTTTGAATAGACAACTCTAGAAAATCATCATCTAGAATCAAACGTTTTTCCATAAGAATTAGATTCCTCATGATTCGCTCTTTCTCGAATCTATCCATTTTTAGAGTCCTAACTCTCTCACAACCAACTTCAGACTAATCAGAATTTCTTTTTCTACTCTAGAAAATATACGCCTGTCTACTATAGAAAGAAAAAAAATACCATTGATTTAGAAACATTTTTATTGAACATAATTACAATAATAATATTCACTGATGCATTTTGTTCTCATCAATATATTTCGATAGGACATCTAATGCTGACCGAAGTTTATTTATATGGAGAATATTCACTTTTCCAGCAAAACACAGCTGCTCCTCCTGCTTAAATTTGCTTAATGATATCACATATCTTGCATACATAATGTCCCATTCAAGACATAGTCTACACCCAGCGGTTATTTCCACAGCTACATTAGGTACTCGTATATCGTTGCTGCTGCTGCTGTCGGTTCCATCATTAATCTCCAATAGTGTAAATGCACCACTCATTTTTTCTCCACTAATATCCTCTCAAATAAACTATTCTCTTTGAATTCAATTCTCTTACTAATATGAAATACAATGAAAATTACTCCTTATATCCGAATCCAACTACTAATCAAGTAGTTAGTGTGACCGTCGCTCTCTCTCTATGGTTGTCCTCCAAAAATGAGTGTCATAATAGAAAACATGTCTATCAACCCATGTAGAGTTCATTGTAATAGGCAAATGACCCTGGTAACCCCAATTCGTTCGAAACTTACACACATATCTATGCCTTCAGGCGTAAGTTTGAATGTAAGTTTTTAATCAGCACCTCTCTTACTACTTTAGTGCTATGATCGTTTTATTTTTTTTATCGAATTTTTCGTTTTATAGTCAAACAATGGGCAAAAGACAAGCTTTAGGTCTTAGCTTTAGGTCTTTAGTTAGCTTAGCTAGCTTTACCTTAGCTTTAGCTTTAGGTCAAGCTTTAGACAAGCTTGGGTTTAACTTCAATAGCCCACAGAAGCCAAAATTTCGAAAAGAATTGCAAAAAAATAACAGAATAGAAAAGAAGCTAAAGAAAAACGGCTTTTTTATAATAGACAAACTATATTTGCCATCTATTGTGAAACCTCTAACGAGTATTAAACAACGTTAATTATTCACTCCATAAGTTTCCCCTTTGAAGTTTGATCAGATCAAGTATAGGTCTAATAAACAACTATTGCCCCTGGGTCTGACTCTCCTAATATTTAATTGTCTCTGGAACTTAGGAAGAGGCTGCTGTTTTCGAATCACTAATTTGTCAGAAGTTTCAGGAATCGAATTCCCCTGAGCTAAAGCCCTCATCTTAGATTGATGAAGTTTTGACCTGTAATGATGAAACTTTTGCTTTTCAGATTCTATATTTTTAATGACTAGCCGAAAAACTATTCAAGTAGATTTGCCAAAAATTAGTTACTATGTAAATAGCATAAATTTCGAATATTTTAGTTGATGTTAATAAAGTTTGTTTTCAAATTAACGCATACGGGAGGAGGCGGGACTGGCAAGGAGCCGTTCGAACACCCAGCCCAATGAGTCCATAAAACAAACAAGAGAGAAAAGTAAAAAAGAATATTCATTGCTGGTTCACACAATACCAGGGGGATGCAATAAATTATCACCGAGCTTTTTTTTTATTATGTTTGCAGCAGCAGCTGCAACGCAGTAAAGAGCGAACCACAGCCCATAGTAATCAAAAGTTGAAAACCATGTTTTGAAAAAAACTGTCTAGTGATAAAAAATTGCCATTTGACACTGAAGCAGGAACTATTGTTTCGTTTAATTGTAGAGGTAAAAGTTTATTGCAAAAAGAAATTTATGGTGATTTCGAAAAAAAGCCTGAAACCATAGGCGTAAGGAGAGAGGGGCAGGGGGGCAGCTGCCCCTCCCCCCCTAGACCTTCAAATTTACATTAGATATGGCTGAAAAAACAGATGATTGGAATAACAGTTGATAAAAGACCCTCCATCACACTATCGACTGCGCCCCCCCCTAGACAATATGCTGCCTACGCCCATGCCTGAAACCCCTTGAAAATGGCGTCAAATAGAAATAAAAAATGTACCATTGGAATCAGCATAGTCCAAAACCTTTTTAGGATAATTACAGTCCTCCACCTTGAAAACCAAGGAAAATGACTTTTTTGCATGGGTAGCACCAATCTGTCTCCCTTTTTTTCTTTCTTTTTTTTTCTAGAAGGGCTAGGGGGTGGCCAGAGCATCATAGAGAGGTGTATAATAGCTCATTCGAAAGGGAATTAAATTTGTAAGCGCCCTTTTTAATATATATGGTTTTGATGATGATATGTCCCTCCATAGTCCCTGGGGAAGGGATGTATGTGGTATCGGGCGTATCGATATCGCGCGTATCGGTATCGTGCGTATTGGTATCGTATTTATCGTATCAGGAATATCGGTATCCGCTGTTGTTTTTTTTCAGTCATTTTCTAGGCTCATTTTTTTTAAAGCATCTCCCGGCAAGGTATCATGGTTGCAGCGATAGCTGCAACCTAGTGAAGAGCGAACCACAGCCCATAGTAACCAAAAGTTAAAAAACGCGTTTTGAAAAAAAGAAAACTGCCTAGTGAAAAAAATAATTTATCCGACAGTGACACAGGAACGTTAACTATTATTTCTGTTCGTCTTAAATTTAAAAGTTTATTGCGAAAAGAAATTTATGTTGATTTAAAAAAAAAGCCTCACACCCCTCGAAAATGGAGTCATATCAAAACGAAAAGTGTACCATTGGAATCAGCATGGTCAAAACCTTGTTGAGGGAAGGCACAGTCCGCCTCCCTGAACAAAAAGCAAAATCACTTTTTTGCATCGGTAGCACTGATCTGTCTGCCGTTTTTTTTTTTTTTTTTTTTTTTTTTTTTTTTTTTTTTTTTTTTTTTTTTTTTTTTTTTTTTTTTTATCAACAGGTCTAGCGGGCTGCCAGAACATCATAAAGATATTCTTAATGGCTCATTCAAAAGCTATTTCTCATATCTACGTACTTTTTATAAATTCTGCCATCTGCAAGTGCCATATGGCACTAAAATGGCACTTTTTGTGCTATTTTTCAAAGGGTGGCACTAGCAGGCTACCAGAACATCGTTGGTAGATCTTTTATAGCTCATATAAAAGATATTGCATATATCTACTTCTTTCATATAGATTCCACCATCATCAAGTTCAAATGGCACTAAAAACGGCATTTTTTGGTGTCGTATCTCAAGTGGAAAGGCTGCACTGTAAAAAAAAATTGATTTCCAACAAAATTTTTTGCTCGAATTCAAACAAGTCAAAAAAAAAATATCCAATTTTTGTGTTGGAATTGTGACTTCCTTATTTAATTCAAGGAAGTAAAAAAAAAATCCAATTTTTCTGTTGGAATTGCGACTTGCTTATTGAATTCCAACAAATTATTGAAATTATTAAGATCTATGTACTTTTCAGTAGAAAAAAAAATGTAATTTTCACCGTAAATAGGCTATATCAATCAACACGGTTTGAACTTCAACAGTAGTTTGAAGTTTCTTGAATATCATTTTAGATTTGACTGTAGGACCATTGAAAGTAATATGTTCAGTATAAGTTCAGTTCAGATATTTGAATTATAGCAGAAAAAGGGGAATGCTAATTCAATTTTGAGTATAAAAAGATAATTATAAAAATAGGAAATATATTTTTACTTTGAAATAAGTTGAGCTTTCTTGTCTGCAAAATAAACACGCAGAAATTTATGTACAAAAATTATCTTTTAACTTTTACAATCGCTTTTTAAACACATTTTTTGTGAGTTTCTGTAGGTAGAAAATTTCTTAAGATGCTACCCTAACCTTAACACTACTAACGTTGAAAAGATATTGCTTTCTTAATTAAATTTTTTCTAATTAATAACGAAAATTCTTTTGTGAGAACAACTTATGTTTTTGCGATGAACGTCATTTTTGTAATGAGACCCAAAAAGCGTTTCAAAAAAAGTTCTTACCCAGATTTGCCATAGATTTGCTCCTTACGCTGAATAACCAAGTAAGCAAATATATCGAAGAAAAGAAGACGCCTGTAAGGGTATTTCAGTCCTTTACATACATGTAAAGGAACCCTTAGCTTCCCCAAAAAAGAGAACTTTCTAAAATGGTGCACATTTCAACTGGACTCAGAAATACTACACATTAGTAGCATGAATCGTGCTTCAAAAACTCCGGTTTGCTACAGGATTAATTAAAAAATAGGACGTTTGCCCAATAAGTTTTATCAAACAATTCATGGTGTTAAACTGTAATTAAGAAGCGACTCAGCTCAATTGTAACCGATACTCAAAAATGAAATTTTGATAACAATTGATAAGAATTGGGTTTTTATGCAGATTGCAAATATATAAATTTCATTACGTTTAATATCTACCCGCCAAAGGCTCCAAGCCTCAGAAGAAAAAGGGATTTTAAAAACAGGGAGCCTCATTTTCGAAAAAGGGAGAAACAGCCCTCCAAAAGTCAATAAATCTTAATATAAATCAGACCTTCAGATTCAGCGTGTCAGAAAATGTTATTGTGGGGTTTATGATCTCCTATCTGCACAAATGTGAAATTTATGTTTTTGTCAGAAGACTGATCACGGATGCGTTTCTATTGGTTGTTTTTTGTTCTAGTGTCCTTTTTAAGAGACCTTAAAGATTGGAGGGCAACTTAACCTCCTCCCAAGACCTAATTTGTCTCTTATTTTGTTTTCGAATGTTATGATTTAAGATCAATTTGACAAACTTCAACTACCTACAAACGACATCTCCTTCAACTACCTACAAATGTATAATGCAGAAGTAGGTTCAATGTTAAGATATTCAAACGACGAAGCGACGATTTTGCCTAGGGGGCATTCAGATCAGAGAGAGAAGACATTCTGATTGTGATGGTAAGTGTTCAGTTTAGTTTATTAATATTGATAACTTGTGTCTTATGTTTCCCAAAATGTTTAAGAGAGTACATTTTTATAAATAAAAAAAAGTTTGGTGAAATTCTACGGTACTGTTCTATTAGCTGTAAACCATGCAAGAAGTGAAGTCTGGTTAATGCTAATGAAATAAAAAAAAGGATAAAAATATAATAGTTGAGAAACAAAATTCGTTTATATATTTGCACATTAGGGAGGTAGGGGTAAAGCATAGCATATATTAAATACGTAACCTAACCTAGGTACTTCCCCCCCTAAACCCCAAAAAACTAAAGTTTATATATTGTAAACGCAGTTAGAAACCACTCTTCGCAATCGAATTCTCCGTTGAGAGAACCTGTTTGACTAGTTTCTTTGATCATCTATCTGGCGTGGCTTCCAGCTAATAGATCAATACCAATTCTATTTTAGCTACTTTTGGCTATCTTCAAAAGGGTGAGGTTAGGAAAATGAAACTTTCAGGGATGGGAGTAGGGAGGGGTCATGAGGCACTGTACGTACATAACTCATTCATGGTTTATTGATCCACGAAGGGGGACAGATTTCTGAGAAATTGATTGCATAATCGACTAGGACAGGATTTCTGAGAAATTGATTACATAATCGAGGTGAAATATTGATCCACAAAGGGGAATTAAGAAACAATATGGCTTCTTTAATTTTTAGGTCTGAGGGATAAATGGTCTTTAGTGACAGAGATAAATTAATATTCTATTTTTTAAATATGGCTTCTCTGATCTTTAGTGACAGAGATAAATTAATATTCTATCGAAACCTTAATAGTGTAGCTAGGAACACCTATAAGATGAAGAGATTAACGCGGGAAATAGTTTCCTGGGAATTTCAAATGTGACAGCGCAGGGATGCCAAAACAAAGGAACACGCAGAAATTACTTTTAGGGGATTATTTGGGCGAAACCGTTTGAGACATTTTAGAAGATGATTTAGGTGAAACAGTTTGAGACATTTTAGAAGATGATTTGGGTGAAACTCCATGGTCGTTATAATACACAAGTTCCATTTGAACAGTGTTGTGAGGTCCTCTACCCAAACCCCAAAGGACCGCCCTACCCCAACCCCAAAGGGCCCCCCGGGCCCAAAAGGCCCCCGGGGCCCTCAAGGGCCCCCGGAACCCCAAGCGCCCCGCGGGCCCCCAAAGGACCCCCCGAGCCCCCAAAGGGCCACCGGGACCCCAAAGGCCCCCTGGGCCCCCTAAAGGCCCCCAGGCCCCTCAAGGGCCCCCAGGCCCCCAAGGCCCCCCGGGCCCCCAAAGGTCCCCTCCTCATTTTTTAATACTTTTTTTTGTGCACTTGAGACACAAAAGGGCCCCCACATTTCAAAAGGATTTATTATATCTTTTCAGAACAAGTTTCTTTCTTAATATCCCTTTTAAACCCATTTTACAAGTGTAAGTACTCATCCTTTTAACCACAACTTTACATTACAACTTTTTGAACACCCCAACACCAGACAGTACTTTTCAAAGGCTTTATTATATCTTTTAGAACAAGTTCATTACGTAATGTCCCTCCTAAACCCATTTTACAAGTTGAAGTACTCATCCTTTCACTCACAACTTTACCTTACAGCTTTTTACATACTCCAACACCAAGCTATAATTTTCAAAAGGCTTTTTTTTATATTATTTCAGAACAAGTTCTTTTCTTAATGTCCTGACTTACTTTGACTTAAGGCTCCTGCAGAGGGTTCTGCGTAGAGAACGATGAGACTAGGTGCCTCCAGGTTGACCTGTCGCTTGCCAGGATCGCAGCTTCTTCCATCGGGATGTGGGCTTGGGTGAGGAATTCATCGGCTTTGTCTCTCCACCTAGTGGGTGGGCGTCCTCTGGGTCGTTTCCATCCGTGTAGGGTGGGGTCGAAGTCGAATGTGACCCGTGCTGGGGCGTCGCGTGGCATGTGAAGGAGGTGGCCGTACCACCGAACAGTGCGCTGGGCGAGCTGCGTCGAGAAAGGAGTTTGAGCCGTACGTGATAGGAGAGTCTGGTTGATAACGAAGTCAGTCCAGTGAAGTCTTTCGATTCTTCGGAGATGTTTCGTCTGCGCAACATCGACGGCGCTGAGGATAGATTTGTCAGCTGGCCACGTCTCCGCTCCATACAGCAGGAAGGTGCTGACTGACGCATTGTAGATGCGCATTATGGTAAAGCGGCTTATGTTTGGCTTTCGCCAGATGCTGCTAAGCCTCCCAACAAGTGCTGAAGCTTTGGCAATTCGAGATGTAAGCTCTTTTGTGATCAAGCCATCATTCGACAGAATAGATCCCAGGAAAGTGAAGTCTTTAACCACATCTACTCGGCTGCTTCCGATGTTGACTTCCTTTACAGTAGAACGGGACGTGGGGGGCTCAAGGAACATAACTTTGGTTTTCTGCCAGTTGATCTTCAGTCCAACTTTCGAGGCTTCTTCTGAGAGCACCTGGAGAGCTTTGGTCATCTTATCGACGGTGCTCGCAACTAGCCCTATGTCGTCGGCGAAGTCAGCATCAGAGAGTACCCGGTCTCCGAACTGAAGACCGAATTGAAGGCGATTCGTCGTGCTGGCCATAACATGGTCTATGACGCAGTTGAAAAGCTCGGGAGCGGCGGCGCAACCTTGCCGGACACCAGTCTTCACCAGGAATGTGGGACTGCGTCTTCCATTGACTTGCAAGCAGCTTTCCGTATCCTCATACAGCTTTTAAAAGAGTGAGCAATATTTCTTGGGTAGACCCGTAGTTCTTAGTATCAGCCAAAGTGAACGGTGATCAACAGAATCGAAGGCAGCCTTAAAGTCCACGAATGCGATGTACGCTTTTTGGTGGAATTCTCGCGTCTTCTCGATCAACTGGCGCATAGTAAACATTTGCTCCGTCGTCGACCTGCCGGGCATAAATCCGGCTTGCTGGACTCTTCTTTTTCTACGCAAAAAGGTGGAACACCTGTCAAGGAGTGACATCACAAAGAGTTTACCAGGAACGGAGAGAAGCGTGATCCCACGATAGTTGGAGCAGATTTGACGGCTGCCCTTACGTTTCCAGAGCGGCAATATGATGCCAGCACGCCAGTCATTTGGTATACTTTCCGTCGGCCATACAGCTGAGAAGATTATCTGGAGCCACAGAATCATTGCTGCACCCCCGTACTTCAGGAGTTCTGCAGAAATACCACAGACGCCGGGGGCTCGATTATTATTTAACCGTTTTACAGCATTTTGCATCTCAAAGGTGGTAAACAGTTGCGATACGAGGTAGGAAGTAGCCTCGGGTGTGGTCATTGCTTCTTGAATCAGATCAAGGTCGGGATGAGCAACTGCCTCGGCATTCAGAAGCGTTGAGAAGTGACTGCTCCAGGCAGAGAGTTGGCCTGCATCGTCTTCTGGCATGCTTCCGTCAGCAGAAAAAACACGGCTCACGGTGGAAGTATTCCCTTCCGTCAGCTCGCGGAGGTGTTTGTAGAGGGAGCAGGTGTCTCCTTTTCTCGAGGCATCTTCAAGATCGCTGGCCTTCTTGTCGACAAAGGTCTTCCTATCACTCTGCAGTATGCTATTGCGCAGGCCGTTGAGTCGTCTGTAATCTGGCATATTCTTTGCTAAACAGGCCTTCCGGCGCAGCTCGATTACAGACAGAGTCTACTGGGATATCCAGGGTTTATTCTTGTGTCTGCTGTGGCCAATGGTAATGCCAGCAGAATCGAGTATATTATCTTTGAAAGAATTCCAGGCTACTTCAGGGTCGTCCAGAACTTGGAGGCAGCTAAACCGGTTAGAGATATCGAGAGCATACTTCTGTTGAATCTGAGATGTAGCCAGACTACTCAGATCGAGCTTGGGAGGCCGTCTTTCTTGTCCTTGTGCTCTCAGGCGTAGCCTGAGTTTGGCGACTACCATCCTATGGTCTGTGTTTCCAAGCTCGGCCGACCTATAAGTCCGGCAATTTGTTATCGACGAGCGCAAGCGACCCGAGATCATAACATAATCGATCATCTTCTCTGTCTGGCCGTCGTTACTATACCAAGTGTATTTGTGTACATCTCGTCTCTGAAAGAGCGTGTTTGAAATAACCAGATTCTGCATATTACAGAGCTGGAGGAGTCTTTGTCCGTTGTCATTCAGTGGATCTGGTGTCACAGGGCCGAGAAGACTTCTCCACACGCCCTCCCTGTCATTTACCGTCGCGTTAAGGTCTCCCAGAAGAGTGACGATGTCGTGGGGTGGGACTCTATACAGGGTCGATGAGGGCTCCACATAGAACTGATCCTTCACTTCCGCAGGACTAGGATTGGTGGGAGCATAGCATACAATAATTGTCCACTTTCCATGCTTGTGCTGGAGCTGAGCCATCAGTATTCTATCTGAAATTTGTTTATAGGAGAGAAGGCATCTCTTGGCTCTAGCGTTCAGCGCGAGGCCTACACCATTTGTCTTGCTTTTTGGGTCACCAGACCAGATCAGGTGATATCCTTCACCAATATCATCGGACTCTCTTACGACAAGGCGGGTTTCCGTAAGGCCAGCCACAGCTATATTGAAGCGTTTTAGCTCATAGGCAAGCATTGATTTAGCTCCAGGAAAGTTGAGTGTGAGTCCGTTCCAGGTCGAGAGTCGTTTTCCACCCTCGTCAATAAGGTTCATTCGATGGTCTGAAATCGGTCCAGGGACATGCTGGGGTCGTGGAAGGTAAAGGGGGGGTAGGTCATCCGAGGCAGTATCATCGTTTTTCGTTGCGGTAAAATTTTCGGGTGGAGGGTTGCAGGCCCAACCGACCCTAGGCCTGGGATCTAATTAGAGCTAGGAATTGCCTAGATACTGAAAGTCCCTGGGGCGGTTTCAACTCACCTCATAAGGTTGAGGCTGCCCATTAACATGGAGCGTTCAGTTAGGGAAAACCCTATATCCAGAGGCACGTGGTCAGCAGACATACTCTGCCTCATTCCGGACATACAAACCAACATACAAACCAACAAACAAACCAACAAACACAGACACTTCAAACATACAAACCAACAAAGACAAATACTTCAGACATACAAAGAGAGAAAGACAGACACTTCAGATAACAAACCAACAAAGACAGACACTTCAGACATACAAACCAACAAAGACAAACACTTCAGACATACAAACAGAGAAAGACAAACAGTTTAGACATACAAACAGAGAAAGACAGACACTTCAGACATACAAACCAACAAAGACAAGCACTCTAGACATACAAACCAACAAAGACGGACACTTCAGTCATACAAACCAACAAAGACAGACATTTCAAACATACACACCAACAAAGATAAAAACTACAGACATACAAACAAAGACATGCACTTTAGACATACAAACTAACAAAGACAGACACTTCAGACATACAAACCAACAAAGACAAACACTTCAGACATACAAACAGAGAAAGACAAACACTTTAAACATACAAAGAGAGAAAGACAGACACTTCAGACATACAAACCAACATAGACAGACACTTCAGACATACAAACAGAGAAAGACAAGCACTTTAGACATACAAACCAGCAAAGACAGACACTTCAGACATACAAACCAACAAAGACAAACACTTCAGACATACAAACCAACAAAGACAAACACTTTAGACATACAAAGCAACAAAGACAGACACTTCAGACATACAAACCAACAAAGACAGACACTTCAGACAAGCAAACCAACAAAGACAGACACTTCAAACATACAAACCAATAAAAAGAGACACTTCAGACAAGCAAACCAACAAAGACAAACACTTTAGACATACAAACCAACAAAGACAAACACTTCAGACATACAAACCAACAAAGACAAACACTTTAGACATACAAACCAACAAAGACAAGCACTTTAGACATACAAAGCACCAAAGACAGACACTTCAGACATACAAACCAGCAAAGACAGGCACTTTAGACAAGCAAACCAACAAAGACAAACACTTCAGACATACAAACCAGCAAAGACAGACACTTTAGACATACACACAAGAGAAAGACATGTACTATAGACATACAAACCAACAAAAACAGACACTTCAGACATACAAACAGGAAAAGACAAGCACTTTAGACATACAAACCAACAAAGACAGACACTTCAGACATACAAACCAACAAAAACAGTCACTTCAGACATACAAACAGAGAAAGACAAGCACTTTAGACATACAAACCAACAAAGACAGACACTTCAGACATACAAACCAACAAAGACAAACACTTCAGACATACAAACCAACAAAGACAGACACTTCACACATACAAACCAACAAAGACAGACACTTCAGACATACAAACAAAACAAAGACAAACACTTCAGACATACAAACAGAGAAAAACAGACACTTCAGACAAGCAAACCAACAAAGACAAAAACTTCAAACATACAAACCAACAAAAAGAGACACTTCAGACAAGCAAACCAGCAAAGACAAACACTTTAGACATACAAACCAGCGAAGACAGACAATTTAGACATACAAACAGAGAAAGACATGTACTATAGACATACAAACCAACAAAGACAGACACTTCAGACATACAAACAGAGAAAGAAAAGCACTTTAGACACAAAAACTAACAAAGACAAGCACTTTAGACATAAAAACAGAGAAAGACAAGTACTTCAGACATACAAACCAGCAAAGACAGATACTTTAGACATATAAACCAACAAAGACAGACACTACAGACATACAAAACAGCAAAGACATACACTTTAAACATACAAACAGAGAAAGACATGTACTATAGACATACAAACCAACAAAGACAGACACTTCAGACATACAAACAGAGAAAGAAAAGCACTTTAGACACAAAAACTAACAAAGACAAGCACTTTAGACATAAAAACAGAGAAAGGCAAGTACTTCAGACATACAAACCAGCAAAGACAGATACTTTAGACATATAAACCAACAAAGACAGACACTATAGACATACAAAACAGCAAAGACATACACTTTAAACATACAAACAGAGAAAGACATGTACTATAGACATACAAACCAACAAAGACAGACACTTCAGACATAAAAACAGAGAAAGACAAGCACTTTAGACATACAAACCAACAAAGACAGACACTTCAGACATACAAACAGAGAAAGACAAGCACTCTGGACATACAAACCAACAAAAACAGACCCTTCAGACATACAAACAGAGAAATACAGGCACTTTAGACATACAAACCGACAAAGACAGAAACTTCAGACATACAAACCAACAATGACAAACACTTTAGACATACAAACCGACAAAGACAGACACCAGGCATACAAACCAACAATGACAAACACTTTAGACATACAAACCAACAATGACAGACACTTCAGACATACAAACCAACAAAGACAAACACTTTAGACATACAAACAGAGAAAGACAGACACTTTAGACATACAAACAGAGAAAGACAGGCACTTCAGACATACGAACAGAGAAAGACATGCACTTCAGACACACGAACAGAGAAAGACAAGCACCTTAGACATACAACCCAACAATGACAGACACTTCAGACATACAAACCAACAAAGACAAACACTTCAGACATACAAACAGAGAAAGACAGAAACTTTAGACATACAAACAGAGAAAGACAGACACTTCAGACATACAAACCAACAAAAACAGTAACTTCAGACATACAAACAGAGAAAGACAAGCACTTTAGACATACAAACCAACAAAGACAGACACTTCAGACATACAAACCAACAAAGACAAACACTTCAGACATACAAACTAACAAAGACAGACACTTCACACATACAAACCATCAAAGACAGACACTTCAGACACACAAACAAAACAAAGACAAACACTTCAGACATACTAACAGAGAAAGACAGACACTTTAGACATACAAACCAACAAAGACAGACACTTCAGACATACAAACAAACAAAGACAAACACTTTAGACATACAAACAGAGAAAGACAAGCACTTTTGACATACAAACCAGCAAAGACAGACACTTTAGACACACAAACAGATAAAGACAGGCACTTTAGACATACAAACCAACAATGATTGACACTTCAGACACACAAACAGAGAAAAACAGACACTTTAGATATACAAATAGAGAAAGACAAGCACTTTAGACATACAAACCAGCAAAGACAGACACTTTTGACATACAAACAGAGAAAGACAGACACTTCAGACATACAAACAGAGAAAGACAGACCCTTTAGACATACAAACAAACAAAGACAGACACTTCAGACATACAAACCAACAAAGACAGACACTTCATACAAACAAATCAACAAAGACAAACACTTTAGACATACAAACAGAGAAAGACAAACAGTTTAGACATACAAACAGAGAAAGACATACACTTCAGACATACAAACCAACAAAGACAAGCACTCTAGACATACAAACCAACAAAGACGGACACTTAAGACATACAAACCAGCAAAGACAAACACTTCAGACATGAAAACCAACAAAGACAGACACTTCAAACATACACACCAACAAAGATAAAAACTACAGACATACAAACAGAGAAAGACATGCACTTTAGACATACAAACTAACAAAGACAGATACTTCAGACATACAAACCAACAAAGACAAACACTTCAGACATACAAACAGAGAAAGACAAACACTTTAAACATACAAAGAGAGAAAGACAGACATTTCAGACATACAAACCAACAAAGACAGACACTTCAGACATACAAACAGAGAAAGACAAGCACTTTAGACATACAAACCAGCAAAGATAGACACTTCAGACATACAAACCAACAAAGACAAACACTTCAGACATACAAACCAACAAAGACAGATACTTCATACATACAAACCAACAAAGACAAACACTTCAGACATACAAACAAACAAAGACATACACTTCAGACAAGCAAACCAACAAAGACAGACACTTCAAACATACAAACCAATAAAAAGATTCACTTCAGACAAGCAAACCAACAAAGACAAACACTTTAGACATACAAACAAACAAAGACAAACACTTCAGACATACAAACCAACAAAGACAAACACTTTAGACATACAAACCAACAAAGACAAGCACTTTAGACATACAAAGCAACAAAGACAGACACTTCAGACATACAAACCAGCAAAGACAGGCACTTTAGACAAGCAAACCAACAAAGACAAACACTTCACACATACAAACCAGCAAAGACAGACACTTTAGACATACACACAGAGAAAGACATGTACTATAGACATACAAACCAACAAAAACAGACACTTCAGACATACAAACAGGAAAAGACAAGCACTTTAGACATACAAACTAACAAAGACAGACACTTCAGACATATAAATCAACAAAGACAAACACTTCAGACATACAAACCAACAAAAACAGTCACTTCAGACATACAAACAGAGAAAGACAAGCACTTTAGACATACAAACCAACAAAGACAGACACTTCAGACATAACAACAAAACCAAGACAAACACTTCAGACATACAAACAGAGAAAGACAGACACTTCAGAAATACAAACCAACAATGACAGACACTTCATCCATACAAACAAACAAAGACAGACACTTCAGACATACAAACAAACAAAGACAGACACTTCAGACAAGCAAACCAACAAAGACAAAAACTTCAAACATACAAACCAACAAAAAGAGACACTTCAGACAAGCAAACCAGCAAAGACAAACACTTTAGACATACAAAGCAACAAAGACAGACACTTCGGACATACAAACCAACAAAGACAGGCACTTTAGACAAGCAAACCAACAAAGACAAACACTTCAGACATACAAACCAGCAAAGACAGACAATTTAGACATACAAACAGAGAAAGACATGTACTATAGACATACAAACCAACAAAGATAGACACTTCAGACATACAAACAGAGAAAGAAAAGCACTTTATACACACAAACTAACAAAGACAAGCACTTTAGACATAAAAAGAGAGAAAGACAAGCACTTTAGACATACAAACCAGCAAAGACAGACACTTTAGACATATAAACCAACAAAGACAGACACTATAGACATACAAACCAGCAAAGACATACACTTTAAACATACAAACAGAGAAAGACATGTACTATAGACATACAGACCAACAAAGACAGACACTTCGGACATAAAAACAGAGAAAGACAAGCACTTTAGACATACAAACCAACAAAGACAGACACTTCAGACATACAAACAGAGAAAGACAAGCACTCTGGACATACAAACCAACAAAGACAGACCCTTCAGACATACAAACAGAGAAATACAGGCACTTTAGACATACAAACCGACAAAGACAGAAACTTCAGACATACAAACCAACAATGACAAACATTTTAGACATACAAACCGACAAAGACAGACACCAGACATACAAACCAACAATTACAAACTCTTTAGACATACAAACCAACAATGAGAGACACTTCAGACATACAAACCAACAAAGACAAACACTTTAGACATACAAACAGAGAAAGACAGACACTCTAGACATACAAACAGAGAAAGACAGGCACTTCAGACATACGAACAGATAAAGACATGCACTTCAGACATACGAACAGAGAAAGACAAGAACCTTAGACATACAAACCAACAAAGACAGACACTTCAGACATATAAACCAACAAAGACAAACACTTCAGACATACAAACAGAGAAAGACAGAAACTTTAGACATACAAACAGAGAAAGACAGACACTTCAGACATACAAACCAACAAAAACAGTAACTTCAGACATACAAACAGAGAAAGACAAGCACTTTAGACTTACAAACCAACAAAGACAAACACTTGAGACATACAAACCAACAAAGACAGACACTTCACACATACAAACCATCAAAGACAGACACTTCACACACACAAACAAAACAAAGACAAACACTTCAGACATACAAACAGAGAAAGACAGACACTTTAGACATACAAACCAACAAAGACAGACACTTCAGACATACAAACAGAGAAAGACAGACACTTTAGACATACAAACAGAGAAAGACAAGCACTTTAGATATACAAACCAGCAAAGACAGACACTTTAGACATACTAAACAGAGAAAGACAGGCACTTTAGACATACAAACCAACAAAGACAGACACTTCAGACATACAAACAGAGAAAGACAGACACTTTAGATATACAAATAGAGAAAGACAAGCACTTTAGACATACAAACCAGCAAAGACAGACACTTTTGACATACAAACAGAGAAAGACAGACACATCAGACATACAAACAGAGAAAGACAGACCCTTTAGACATACAAACCAACAAAGACAGACACTTCAGACATACAAACCAACAAAGACAGAGACTTCAGACAAACAAACCAACAAAGACAAACACTTTAGACATACAAACAGAGAAACACAAGCACTTTCAACATAAAAAAGAAACAAAGACAGACACTTCAGACATACAAACCAACAAAAACAAACACTTCAGACATACAAACCAACAAAGACAGACACTATTGACATACAAACCAGCAAAGACAGACACTTTAGACATACAAACAGAGAAAGACATGTACTATAGACATAAAAAAGAAACAAAGACAGACACTTCAGACATACAAACCAACAAAAACAAACACTTCAGACATACAAACCAACAAAGACAGACACTTCAGACATACAAACCAACAAAAAAAAACACTTCAGACATACAAACCAACAAAGACAGACACTATAGACATACAAACCAGCAAAGACAAACACTTCAGACATACAAACAGAGAAAGACTGGCAATTTAGACATACAAACCAACAAAGACGGATACTTCATACATATAAACCAACAAAGACAAACACTTCAGACATACAAACAGAGAAAGACAGGCACTTAAGACATACAAACCAACAAAGACAGACACTTCGGACATACAGACCAACAAAGACAAACACTTCAGACATACAAACGGAGAAAGACAGTCAATTCAGACATACAAACCAACAACGACAAACACTTCAGACATACAAACAGAGAAAGACAGGCACTTTAGACATACAAACAAACAAAGACAGACACTTCGGACATACAAACCAACAAAGACAAACACTTCAGACATACAAACAGAGATAGACAAACACTTTAGACATACAAACAGAGAAAGACAGACACTTCAGACATACAAACCAACAAAGACAAACACTTCAGACATACAAACGGAGAAAGACAGGCAATTTAGAAATACAAACCAACAAAGACAAATACTTTAGACATACAAACAGAAAAAGACAAGCACTTTAGACATACAAACCAATAAAGACAGGCACTTCAGACACACAAACCAACAAAGATAAACACTTCAGACATACAAACAGAGAAAGACAGGCACTTTAGACATACAAATCAACATAGACAAATACTTCAGACATACAAACAGAGAAAGACAAGCACTTTAGACATACAAACCAACAAAGACAGACACTTCAAACATACACACCAACAAAGATAAACACTTCAGACATACAAACCAACAAAGACAGGCACTTCAGACATACAAAGAGAGAGAGAGACAGACACTTTAGACATACAAACCAACAAATATAGACACTTCAGACATACAAACCAACAAAGATAAACACTTCAGACATACAAGCAGAGAAAGACAGGCACTTTAGACATACAAACCAACAAAGACAAATACTTCGGACGTACAAACAGAGAAGACAAGCACTTTAGACATACAAACCAACAAAGACAGACACTTCAAATATACACACCAACAAAGATAAACACTTCAGACATACAAACCAACAAAGACAGGCACTTCAGACATACAAACAGAGAGAGACAGACACTTTAGACATACAAACCAACAAAGACAGACACTTCAAACATACACACCAACAAAGATAAACACTTCAGACATACAAGCAAAGAAAGACATTCACTTCAGACACACAAACCAACAAAGACAGACATTTGGATATGCAAACACCTGCCCAGACACACAGGCAAAAAAATTGAGAGTCACATACAAACATATAGATTCAAACATACAAACAGAGAAAGAAACACACTTCAGATATACAAACCATCAAAGACAAACACTGGGACTTGCAAACACCAACCCTGACAAACAGACAAATAGAGTGAGAGACAAATACAAATACAAAGATTCAGACATACAAACCGAGAAAGACAGGCAGTGGGACAAGCAAACACACGCCCAAACACACAGAGGCAAAGAGAGTTAGAAACACATACAAATACATAGATTCAAACATACAAACTGAAAAAGACAGGCACTGGGATAAGCAAACACCTGCCTGCACACACTGGCAAAGAGAGTGAGAAACACATACAAATACATAGATTCAGACACACAAACCGAGAAAGACATGCACTGGAAAGCATATGCAACTGCAAAAAGTTGGGTTAATTTAGGTTAACACAGGCAAATGCAAAAAGTTGGGTTAATTTAGGTTAACTTAGAGTGGCGCTCCACTCTATGTGTCTCTCACTCTATTTTTCTGTTTGTCAGGGTTGGTGTTTGCAAGTCCCAGTGTTTGTCTTTGATGTTTTGTATATCTGAAGTGTGTGTCTTTCTCGGTTTGTATGTTTGAATCTATATGTTTTTATATGACTCTCACTCTTTTTGCTTGTGTGTCTGGGCGGGTGTTTGCATATCCAACTGTCTGTCTTTGTTGGTTTGTGTGTCTAAAGTGCATGTCTTTCTCTGTTTGTATGTCTGAAGTGTTTGTCTTTGTTGGTTTGTATGTCTGAAGTGTCTGTCTTTGCTGGTTTGTATGTCTAAAGTGTCTGTCTTTCTCTGTTTGTATGTCTGAAGTGCCTGTCTTTGTTGGTTTGTATGTCTGAAGTGTTTATCTTTGTTGGTGTGTATGTTTGAAGTGTCTGTCTTTGTTGGTTTGTATGTCTAAAGTGCTTGTCTTTCTCTGTTTGTATGTCTGAAGTGTTTGTCTTTGTTGGTTTGTATGTCTAAAGTGCCTGTCTTTCTCGGTTTGTATGTCTGAAGTGTTTATCTTTGTTGGTGTGTATGTCTGAAGTGTCTGTCTTTGTTGGTTTGTATGTCTAAACTGCTTGTCTTTCTCTGTTTGTATGTCTGAAGGATTTGTCTTTGTTGGTTTGTATGTCTAAAGTGCCTGTCTTTGCCTGTTTGTATGTCTGAAGTGTTTTTTTTTGGTTTGTATGTCTGAAGTGTCTGTCTTTGTTGGTTTCTTTGTCTAATGTCTAAAGTGCCTGTCTTTCTCTGTTTGTATGTCTGAAGTGTTTGTCTTTGTTGGTTTGTATGTCTGAAGTGTCTGTCTTTCTCTGTTTGTATGTCTAAAGTGTTTGTATTTCTCTGTTTGTATTTATGAAGTGTTTGTCTTTGTTGGTTTGTATGTCTGAAGTGTCTGTCTTTGTTGGTTTGTATGTCTAAAGTGCCTGTCTTTCTCTGTTTGTATGTCTGAAGTGTTTGTCTTTGTTGGTTTGTATGTCTGAAGTGTCTGTCTTTGTTGGTGTGTATGTCTAAAGTGCATGTCTTTCTCTGTTTGTATGTCTGAAGTGTTTGTTGTTGTTGGTTTGTATGTTTAAAGTGCCTGTCTTTCTCTGTTTGTATGTCTGAAGTGTTTGTCTTTGTTGTTTGTGTGTCTGAAGTTTGTCTTTGTTGGTTTGTATGTCTAAAGTGTTTGTCTTTCTCTGTTTTTCTGTCTGAAGTGTTTGTTTTTGTTGGTTTGTATGTCTGAAGTGTCTGTCTTTGCTGGTTTGTATGTCTAAAGTGCCTGTCTTTCTCTGTTTGTATGTCTTTGTTGGTTTTTATGTCTAAAGTGCCTGTCTTTCAATGTTTGTATGTCTGAAGTGTTTGTCTTTGTTGGTTTGTATGTCTGAAGTGTCTGTGTTTGTTGGTTTGTATGTCTAAAATGCCTGTCTTCCTCTATTTGTATGTCTGAAGTGTTTGTCTTTGTTGGTTTGTATGTCTGAAGTGTCTTTCTTTGTTGGTTTGAATGTCTAAAGTACCTGTCTTTCTCTGTTTGTATGTCTGAAGTGTTTGTCTTTGTTGGTTTGTATGTCTGATGTGTCTGTCTTTGTTGGTTTGCATTTCTAAAGTGCCAGTCTTTCTCTGTTTGTATGTCTGAAGTGTTTGTCTTTGTTGGTGTGTATGTCTGAAGTGTTTGTCTTTGTTGGTTTGTATGTCTAAAGTGCATGTCTTTCTCTGTTTGTATGTCTAAAGTGGTTGTCTTTGTTGGTTTGTATGTCTGAAGTGTCTGCCTTTGTTGGTTTGTATGTCTAAAGTGCCTGTCTTTCTCTGTTTGTATGTCTGAAGTGTTTGTCTTTGTTGTTTGTATGTCTGAAGTGTCTGTCTTTGTTGGTTCGTATGTTTAAAGTGTCTATCTTTCTCTGTTTGTATGTCTGAAGTTTTGTTTTTGTTGGTTTGTATGTCTGAAGTGTTTGTCTTTGTTGGTTTGTATGTCTATAGTACATGTCTTTCTCTGTTTGTATATCTAAAGTGTCTGTCTTTGCTGGTTTGTATGTCTAAAGTGTCTGTGTTTGTTGGTTTGTATGTCTAAAGTGCCTGTCTTTCTCTGTTTGTATGTCTGAAGTGTTTGTCTTTGTTGGTTTGTATGTCTGAAGTGTATGTCTTTGTTGGTTTGTATGTCTAAATTGTCTTTCTTTCTCTGTTTGTATGTCTGAAGTGTTTGTCTATGTTGGTTTGTATGTCTGATGTGTCTGTCTTTGTTGGTTTGTATTTCTAAAGTGCCTGACTTTGTTGGTTTGTATGTCTGAAGTATTTGTCATTGTTGGTTTGTATGTCTGAAGTGTCTGTATTTGTTGGTTTGAATGTCTAAAGTACCTGTTTTTCTCTGTTTGTATGTCTGAAGTGTTTGTCTCTCTCTGTTTGTATGTTTATAGTACATGTCTTTCTCTGTCTTTGTTGGTTTGTATGTCTGAAGTGTTTGTCTTTGTTGGTTTGTATGTCTGAAGTGTCTGTCTTTGTTGGTTTGTATGTCTAAAGTGCTTGTCTTTCTCTGTTTGTATGTCTAAAGTGTTTGTCTTTGTTGGTTTGTCTGTCTGAAGTGTCTGTGTTTATTGGTTTTTATGTCTGAAGTGTCTGTCTTTGTTGGTTTGTATGTCTAAAGTGCCTGCTTTTCTCTGTTTGTATGTGGATGAAAAGGATGTGTTCTTCAACTTGTAAATTGGTTTAGGAGGGACATTAAGAAAAGAACTTGTTCTGAAATAATATAAAAAAGCCTTTTGAAAAGTATTGCTTGGTGTTGGGGTATGTAAAAAGCCGTAGGGTAAAGTTGTGTGTGAAAGGATGAGTACTTCAACTTGTAAAATGGGTTTACGAGGGACATTACGTAATGAACTTGTTCTGAAAAGATATAATAAAGCCTTTGAAAAGTATTGTTTGGTGTTGGGGTGTTCAAAAAATTGTAATGTAAAGTTGTGGTGAAAAGGATTTGTACTTCAACTTGATAAATGGGTTTAAGAGGGATATTAAGAAAGGAACTTGTTCTGAAAAGATATAATAAAGCCTTTTGAAAAGTGGGGGCCCTTCTGTGTGTCATGTACACAAAAAAAGTATTAAAAAAATGGGGAGGGGGAGCTTTGGGGGCCCAGGGGGTCTTTGGGGACCCAGAGGCCCTTTTGGGGCTCGGGCGGCTTTTTGGGCCCTTTGGGAGTCCGGGGGCCTTTGAGGGCCCAGGGAGCCTTTGATGTCCGGGGGGGCCCTCTGGGGTCCGGGGGGGCCCTCTGGGGTTGGGATGGGGGGGGGGGGTCCTTAAGGGTTAGGGTAGGGGACCTCACAACACTGTTCAAATGGAACTTTTGTATTATAACGACCACGGAGTTTCACCCAAATCATCTTCTAAAATGTCTCAAACTGTTTCGCCTAAATCATCTTCTAAAATGTCTCAAACGGTTTCGCCCAAATCATCTCCTTAAATGTCTCAAACGGTTTCGCCCAAATAATCCCCTAAAAGTAATTTCTGCGTGTTCCTTTGTTTTGGCATCCCTGCGCTGTTACATTTGAAATTCCCAGGAAACCATTTCCCGCGTTAATCTCTTCATCTCATAGGGGTTCCTAGCTACTATATTAAGATTTCGATAGAATATTAATTAATCTCTGTCACTAAAGATCAGAGAAGCCATATTTAAAAAATAGAATATAAATTTATCTCTGTTATCCCTCAGACCATTTATCCCTCAGACCTAAAGATCAAAGAAGCCATATTGCTTCTTAATTCCCCTTTCGTGGATCAATAATTCACCTAGATTATGTAATCAATTTCTCAGAAATCCTGTCCTAGTCGATTATGCAATCAATTTCTGAGAAATCTGTCCCCCTTCGTGGATCTATAAACCATGAATAAATTATGTATGTACAGTTCCTCATGACCCCTCCCTACTGATGGGTCTACAGTCTAAAGTATGGGTACTTATGTACTATCTGGAACACACGCGAAAATTGAAGTTTGGTTGATGCTAATGAAGTAAAACAAAATGGGATAAAAATATAATAGTTCGGAAACAAATTTCGGCTATATTTTTGCAAATTAGGGGGGAGGGGGGGGGGTAAAGTATAGCATTTATTAAATACCTAACCAAACCTATGTATTTTCCCCCTAAATCCTAAAAAACAATAGTTTAAATATTGTAAACCCAATAACAAACCCCGCTTTACAATCTATTTCTCTATTGAAAGAAACCCGTTTCGAAAGAAAACCGCATCTTCCCTATATAATATAGCGCATGTGTTCCAGATAGTACATAAGTACCAAAGTATGACCTAGGAGGGTATTTTGAAGTACCTACCTCCACTCCTTCTCCCTCTAGAGGGTCCTTAAATTTGCCTACATGACATGTCTATACTTATTGAAATTTTGACAAAACAACATTTTACCTTAATTTTCAGTTATCAGTTTCTTTTTCTCAAGGTTTAGTTCCAAAATTCAATTCCTGTTATTGAAGTAGAATTTTAAGCCATATTAATGTTTTCTTTTTCTTCAAAATTTAGGAAATGTATTTGCATATCTTTAAAACCTTAAAAATTGGGATCGAGCAAAGTCGTGAAGCTGAAAATAATTTTGTTGTACTTCATCTAAGCAGAAGATCTATTTTGCAAGGTTTCAATTTTATAGCACACATATTAGATGAGGCGGCGAACAAGAGATTTGATGAGATCTGATGAGTAAGTCAAAGGTATTCAGAAAAGACAGGATTCGTGGCATTATTATTGCAACCGTTCTCTTCTGGAGGTAGAAAAAAAGGGGGAAGTCTTTCTTTTATTTGTGCCTCGATTTGATTTCATCTTCACTTCAGGTCCGAGTGTCACTGTTTTCCTGATTGGAAGATATTTCTTACTCAAGTGTCTTCTGTCGGCCTACTACTACGCCATTGATTTACTGATTTCCACCATGAAAAAATGCAGCAGTTAAGCGGTGTCATATTATCTGGGAGAAATTTTTTGTTGTAATTTTGTGTTCTTGTAAAATAAATCAGATTATTTTTTTGTATTTATTAATGCCTAAGAAAGAAGAAAGGGAAACTGAATCCTGAGAACTAGATATTAGACTGTAGACCTAGGAAATTGACCAACGCTAGTGATGAAAATCCAATAAAAGAACGGAAAATCCAGCAAACAAGATGGAAATCCAATAAGGATCTTAAAATCCAACATGTTGTTTTGTCAACAAACTGAAAATTCAATTCGGGTATGGGAATTCAACATTTTTGTTTCTCAACAAATTGGGAATTCAATAATGACCATGGAATTCCAAAATGGTCTCCAATATTCAAGTTCAGGTGTTGAAATTCAAGTTTTGTTGTTGATAAACACTACAAACAATTTTTGTTGAATCTCAAACTATTTTTTGGCTATTGGGCTAGCAGAACTTTAAAAAGTGATGTTTAATGGCACCCACTTTTAAGGCATATCCCGGAAAGGCTGATTTCAAATCTATTATTCATATCCACGTGCTTTTCATCAATTTTACCATCCAAAAGTGCCATATAGCACTAAAAATGGCACTTTTGGTACCATTTCTTAAGTGGAAGAGTTTGGAAGCATCAAACTGTACCATTGCAATAATTATGGTCCAAAGCCCTTAACTGGAGGCTTATAAGATCCCCTCACATATACTCCCTCTCCAGACCTTCTTAGTAAGTTTCATAAATCAACTAGTCGTATTAAAAGTAAAAGATCATTGCGAAAGCAAATTAACTAAAACTAAAAACTTTTCAACTAAACATCTACCAAAAATTAAGGTTTATTGATCAACAGTTTTGAATTGAACCTTCAAACTTTACTCTGTGATGAAGCCTGTGTGCTAGCTCTAACGGCGGTAAATGAGGGGAAGGGACGTCCTTTCCCCCTTAGTTTTTGCTCTTGCCTAGGTTTCGAAATCACCTTTTTTGGTCATTTCATTGGAAAAGGCACTTGTTTCATTTAAAAAAGTTGGGGAAACAACTGAAAGTGCACTTCGTGGGAATGTGCTATCAAGTCAAATTTATGAAAAGCGATTAAGTGTAAATATAAGCTTTTAAATGAGCCCTTAAACAGCTTTCTTTTATTACAGTAGCCTTCTAGTTTATGGTAGTCAGTAGGTGATTTATAAAGCCCTGTGTTCATTATGGCTTTTTCAGGGGAAGTCGGCCGAGTAGAAACAGATTTTTGCTCATCGAAAAACAAACGTTCCTGAAAAACATGTATTGTTTTGTGAAGTATGGATAATGAACTTTATGTTATAGACTAAAATTTTTCTTAGCTGTCAAGGTTGTTTGCAGTATTTTTTTAGAGCTGTCTTATCTCCCCTAGATCGGTGATAATTAGAAATTATATTAAAAATAAGTTTTCAACTGAAACTAAGAAGTGACACTAAAACTTAAAACGAGCATACATTATTCCGTACAAATAAAAAAGATCATGGCAGCGTTGTTTCTCCATTAAATTTTAATCAAGAACGAAGAAAGATTAATTTAAAAAAAAAAGTTTGTCTGAGGGAATAAAGAGCGAAGTTGAGACTTAAAATGGACAAAAATTATTGCTTCACAGCTTATTTAATATATATTAATATAACTAGTACAAATAAACCGACTAATTATGTTTCCCTATGCTTTTATGATTATAAAAAACTAGCGCTTTACTGAAAACACAAAATAATATAGGAGTTTTGGTACAGTAAAAGCAAACCAATTAAGGACACCTTTTATAGAACCAAAATATTATCAATCCTTTTTAGGATCAATCCCTTTTAAGATCAAGCAACAATTCATTTTAAGATTTTCGTTATTTTTTTACGTTTAATTTGGTATCACTTCTGCACAATGGCTCAGTTCAGTGACTGGCTCTCGTTTTGGTTCTTAAAAGGACATGTCATGATTAGTTTGTACACAATTTCAAATTAAGGCCATCTTGCTAGTATTAGAACTATAGACTAGCTTTAAAATTTCTATCATAGCTTGAAATTCACTCTTGTAAAGAGAAAAATAATCGGATTCCCAGAGTTCATATTATGTCTTATTTGATCTTTATTTCAAGTGATGCTAAAGCGTATTTCTGATAATTTAAGACTGTATATTAACCACTACTGGTATTATAGCTGGTGAGAGCAAAATGCTGCTTGATAAATCAATCCAATATTTCTGTATGCTGTGTACTTCGCAGTTAATAAAAAATATTTAGTATTACGTTTATGTTTTTAAGATAATTTTAATTGTATACTGAAAGTTACTAATGTCACAACTGGTGTAAGACAATGAAAAGCTTTATAGATTCGTCTAGTTTTATCAGTCTACATACTCACTTTTGACTCTTAAATCAATAATCCTGTTTTTATACTTGACTTTTATGTTTTCAGTAAAGCACTAATTTTTTTTAATCATAAAAGTATAAAGAAACATAATTAGTTGGTTTATTTGTACTAGTTATATTAATATATATTAAATAGGCTGTGAAGTAATATTTTTTGTCCGTTTTAAGTTTGAACTTCGCTCTTTACTTCCCTCAGAAAAATATTGTTTTTTTTAAATTAACAACACTGGACTGATGTGATTTATCTTCAAAGTTTCAGGTGCACTCCGTCGCCACGCAAATCACGCCTTAGAAATCACTAAGCATTCCAGTTAGCTATTGAGCTTTTATCCCGACTATCTTGAGCCAAACATTGTAGATGAATTTACATTTGAAACCCCTCCTGCATTTGAAACCCCCACCTCCTTAATATCCCCAACGTACAAATATTTGATTATCAAATTATTATCATAAGTGATGTTATTTTGAGATAAAATAGAGTTTCATCATAAAGACTATTTTCTTAAGGAAAATTGACCCTCCCACCTATGGTATGAATACAGAGCAGAAAAAACGCTTGGGCCTAGAAACGTCAAAGCTTTAAATCCAACCCTGTAGGTGATAGCCTCCTTCAAGTTTAAAAGAGCCTTGGGCCAAATAGCTCGTAGTAACATACTGAAAGTAAAGAGCGATCCTTGCCAATCAAATCCACAATTCTAAACACGATATTTTGTTTATTATTTATTCTATAAGAGAATCTCTTATTCACACTTATTCTAAATGCGCAAAATTTGTTAATTTTAAAGTCGCTCATCATTGCGGTTAGTGTGTTTATTAGAAACGGCTGTTTATTTAGGATAATAGTGCTTGAGAAGGGGGAGCTCCCCTCATATGCAGGAAAATTTCTCTTTGTTATGAGTTTCACTGTAGCTCTTTACTTTCATTTGAAAAAAAACTTGTTTTTATTTTAATTAGCATGTAGTTAGTCAGATGCCTCTTAAAAATCATTTGCTAGTCATTGGTAAAAAAAAAAGTTTTTTTAAGTATTTTGGTATTGGTCCTTATTTTTAGGAAGCATCATCGGGAATTTACAGTAGTGCCCCCTCCATTGGTTCAAAATTTCAGATAGGGACTGCTCCTTTCTTCTATAGGTTCAAGAAGAATGTTTAACGGCGATTTCCTCTTTTGGTGACCAGGTGTCGCAATTTTAGGTGAAATTCCCGCCCAGGCAAGATCTGGCACGACCAGGTATCGCAATTTTAGGGCAAATTCCCAGTCCTTGCAAAATTTCCATGCATAAATACTTGGAATGTGGTCCGTATAATGCCCAAGTTTGATCTTTTAAGGTTCATTTTGGAATTTTTTCACTGAAGTGTAAGACTTGGAATATTTTCGTAGTAGTTCGCCATATTACTGCTACACTTTGTTGATCTTTTAAGGTACACTCTGGAACTTTTTCTTTGAAATAAGAGACTTAGAATATTCTTGTAGTAGCTCACCATATCACTGCTACACTCTGTTCATCTTTTAAGGTAAACTTTGGAATTTTTTTAATTGAAGTGTAAGACTTGGAATATTTTTCTAGTAGTTCGCCATATCACTGCTACACACGATTGATGTTTCAAGGTTCATTTCAGATTTTTTCACTGAAATATAAGACTTGGAATATTTTCGTAGTAGTTCACCATATCACTGCTACACTTTATTGATCTTTTAAGGTTCACTTTGGAAATTTTTTCACTGAAGTGTAAAACTTGGACTATTCATGTAGTAGTTCACCATATCATTGCTACACTCTGTGGATGTTTCAAAATTCATTTTGTATTTTTTTTGTCATTGAAATGTTAGACTTATTATGAGCACTCATGATAACCTAAGTTAAATGAACCTAACTTAAATGTAGAGAAACGTCTTACACTTACACTCCAAGTCTTACACTCCAATTAAAAAATTCCAAAGTGAACCTTAAAAGATCAACAGAATGTAACAGTGATAATGCAAATCACAACATAAAACTATGAAAATATTCCAAGTCTCTCATTTCAAAGAA
>CM051258.1:28639773-28674773 GCA_027921565.1 Artemia sinica
GATGATCTTCCAAGCTCTCCCATTAGGTATTTTTGCTTAAGATATACATCGCCGTTAATACGCAATACGCATGTGTATGTGGTATGCTGGAGGTCCATGGGGTCCTTTTAGACTTGTTCGTGAGATACGCTTGCATCATTCATATTAGACCTTATCTCGAGCAATAACCTTTTTAGCCTCTTTTATTGCCTAGCCGAAGCCCGGATTCCGTCCTTGGAATGAGTAGATCTAGATCAAACTCCCCCACTGTGTGTAGGATGGCCGGATTCCGCACCCAAAAATAGTAGACACAGATCAAACTCCCTCACAGCGCACGGGGTGGATGGTAACAAGAATTTCTCGAAATAGAATTTCCCCTCCTTTCCGTGTTTTGATATTTAGTGAAAAATATACCCTGTGCTAAGAGAAACCGTTCAGGGGGACTGGACACTTCCCCGAAGGCGAGCATCGAGCAGGTCGGTACCCTAGTGGACGGAGGCTGGATAACAATAAATGTACGATTGAACCTCCTCCCCCACAGACAGTTCCCCCTCCCCTGGAATCCTCTGGCTTTGTCTTTCCTGAAATTAGGCATGTGATTCTTTATCCTATTAAAGCCACAATAACACCTAAAAAACCTACATCTATTATCAATGCATCCTCCGAAAATGAAGGCTACTAGGTGGGAGCTGGAAAATATTGTTAGGATATTGTGAAATATCCATGAATTTATCTTAATAAAAAAGGGGTATTTCCTTAGTACCTCTTAATATGTCTTAAATTTGCATCTAATATCACTCCCCCTCCTTCTTATCCTCCTGGGTTTCAGGCTAGAAGTCTCGGTTTTCTATAATTCACGGTTCTTTCTGTGTATATTATGATCCCCTCCCTCGTATTTTTGCTGAAAAATTTTGTCCTGGGGCTGCGTCGGGCTCAGAAAAACCACTCGGGGTGGGGGGAGGGGTTGGACACTTCCTCGAAGGCGCGCATCGAGCACTGGATGGAGGCTGGATAACAATAATTGTACGCTTTTATCTCCTCCCCCATAGACGGTTCCCTCTCCCCTGGAGTTCTCTCCCTTTGTCTTTCCTTAAATTTTGGCATGTTATTCTTTATCCTTTTAAAGCCACAATAACGCCTAAAAAACCTACATCTATTATCAATGCATCCTCTGAAAATGAAGGCTACTAGGTGGGAGCTGGAAAATATTGCTGGGATATTGTGAAATATCCATAAATTTATCTTAATGAAAAAGGGGCATTTCCTTAGTACCTCTTAATATGTCTTAAATTTGCATCTAATATCACTCCCCCTCCTTCTTATCCTCCTGGGTTTCAGGCTAGAAGTCTCGGTTTTCTATAATAGATGGTTCTTTTTTCGTATATGATAATGTAACATTTTCATCTTTTGTCATGTTTTTCTTATGTTTTTTTGCTTGTCAATTTGTTTTCATTGTCTGTGTTTTTCAGATGTAGTCTCTAGCAAGATTAAGATACACATTTCCCCTTAATTAATATCTTGAAAGCAAATGTCCCCCGGAAATAGATGTTTTTCCAAGTACGTGGCAAATTTTGATGTAAACACGTGGTTTTAATGACTGCCAACAAATGGGGAATCTCAGGTGTCATGCAATAGTTTATTTTTAGAATATGGCTCAAGATACAAAATATTGAGAAGGGTTTCATGGATGACTTGCTTGGAGCGCTGTACCACTAGAATGGAATGACCTTTCGAGTCCTGGCGGGGTCAAGAACTCTAGAAAAAGAGCGAAAATGAGACGCCGAAAAAGAAAGGCTTTTTGGCGAAAAAATGTCAAAATGATATTATCTGGCATTGATGGATGCGCAATCATTACGTAAAGTGTGTACCGTCATTAAGTCAATGAAAAAAGCTATGGGGTTTCGGGCGAAAAAACAAACGCCAAAAAAGAAAATGTCTTGAGGGTTTTCGGCGAAAAATGTTAAAATGGTATTATATGGCAGTGATCGATGCAAAATCACTACGTAAAGTGTGTACTGCCATTAAGCTAATGAAAAATTAATGCTTTGGGGGTTTCGGGCGAAAAAACAGAAACGCCGAAAAAGAAAATGTCTTGAGGGTTTTCGGCGAAAAATGTTAAAATGGTATTATCTGGCAGTGAGGAATGCGCAATCATTACGTAGAGTGTGTACTGCTATTAAGCTAATGAAAAAAGAATGCTTTGGGGGTACCGGGTGTCGTTACGTTACATGCGGGGATTCCCCATGGGTTCCTGTGGTAGGGTTACGCAAAATTGCGTCAAGCATTAGACCTGTCTGTTTGAAATGGGGTAAGTCGTATGACGTCATTAGAGTCCAGAAGGGTTTGTCACGGAGTCTTGCCAAGTGTGTTCCTTTTAATAGAACAGGTGACTGCACTGTGCAGGTGCGAGGGGCTGGTAGCTCCACTTATCTAGAGGCGAGGGTGTGTCGCGCGGTGTAACATGCGCTTCAAACGGCGATGTGCAACGTGACGTCAGAGGGCATGCGCAAGAAACAGGGGTGAGGGGTTAGGAGCTTATTATTAAAACTTGTGTATTATCCCGGCTACATTCCAAGTAAATATCTCTGGGGAAACTTGCCTGGGATTTGTCATAGAATAAACACCTGACCTAAAATTTCAACTCTTGCCAAGGACATTGAACTCTTTCCAACTAGAGACAGGTTTGTCAAGACGTCAGAGGGCAGCGTTTGAAATCCAATGTTATTTTCCCTGTGGCTGCCGTGACGTCAGAGGGCTGCGGTAGAATCCTATGGGAAACGGGAGGGCATGCGCTAGAAACCGGGGTGTGCACCGTGATGTCAGAGGGCTGTCACAGAAAAACAAAGGGGACTTGCCACAGAAATTCACCTGACCTAACCATTGAACCCTTGTCAAGGACGTTGAACTCTTGTCAAAAATGGGAATCTCGCCAGCTAGAAATAGGTTCAAGGGGCTAGGAACTGGTGTATTATACGGACCACATTCAAAGTGTTTATGCATGGAAATTTTGCAAGGACTGGGAATTTGCCCTAAAATTGCGATACCTGTTCGTGCCAAATCTTGCCTGGGCGGGAATTTCACCTAAAATTGCGACACCTGGTCACCAAAAGAGGAAATCGCCGTTAAACATTCTTCTTGAACCTATAGAAGAAAGGAGTAGTCCCTATCTGACCTTTTGGACCAATGGAGGGGGTACTAGTATATACAAGAATAAGATTTACCTATTATGTGATTTCAAAACCAGACAGAGTAAAAAGTGCGAACGTCAATAGTTTGAAAATAAAAAGGAACAAAAAACAAAAGCAACTTGCGATTCAGATGGTGTTCCGTAATATTTATCAGATACATGGTAGGATCATAGCCTATGAAGTGTTTTATTTCGTTTTCGAAAGTGCCTTACATAAATTTCTCATTTTGAATCCTATACCTGACAACAGTGACATGAATCACGTGTTTGGTTCGCGGAATTCAATTCAAAACTTTTTTAATTTTTGTGAAGAAATTAAGGCTAGCGAAGCATCGTTATTTACTAGTATTTTCTCTATATTTATTTCTTTTTTTCATCTATTATTTTTTATAGACTGCTTAGCTTTCTAATTATAGGCTGTCACTTTATGTTGTCGAGTTTCTGATTAACATTAATGTCATTTTTTTGAAGAGGGGGGGGGGGGGATTCAGACAGCTATATTTGATGATGCAGTTCTAAAGTAGAATTATTTCGTCCTAGGGATATTTTACCTGCAAACCCCTATTGACTCCTTCAAAAGAACAGACACTTACAACGTTGAAACAGGACGAGGTAAAACAATAGCAGCATATCAGATAATAATAAGTGATTGTGCAAATCTAATGTTAAGTAAGTGACACCTAAGCAGGGCCGTATCCAGGATTTTCTTTTCGGGGAGTGGGCTAAAAAAATGGTTTTTTTGGGGGGAGGGGTACAAAAAACTTTAAACGCATAAAAAGTTCGTTTAGATTCATTTTTGTTACGTTATTACGAGTCGAACATATATTTCGTGGAAGATTCAAACCCCCTAACCCCCCATCCCTAGATACGTTCTTTTACCTAAGTAACATTGCGAATCTAAATACATATGCACAATAATATTTGTATTCTCTACATCAGTAAATCCGTTAGTTTGTCAAACTGTTGATGGTAATGAACGGTAAGTAAAGACCAAAGCTCTAAAACTTGAATTTTGATACCAATATACGCATAAAAATAATTTGCGTTTGATGTTTATCCCAAATCTACAAAATTCGTTAATTTTAAATCTATCAGTTCAGTGTTATTGGCATAAAAGATGTGTATAGTTTTAGAAAAAAGGGAAAATAGCCCCAAGAAGGGTGCAAAATGGGTGAGCTTTCTAACATAAATCCGAAATGTTTGAGAACCCCCATAGCGTTGTTTTTAAACAAATATCTGCAAAAATGATAATAAAAAAAATGTGTTTCTAACAACAATGATGGTCCTTGATGTGTGTTTATCGGTTACTGTTATTGTTACTTCTCTGATCTTTTCTTTTTCAGGATTGATCTTACCGAGGCAGTATCACGGAATATCAAAAAATATCGGATTATCGGCTCATTCAAGTGAAAATTTAAATCTATTGTGTCGCTTTAATCAATATTAGAGACTACACCACAGCAAAGGACTGATTTCAGTCCCTCCTGAGCTGCAAAACAGTAATTTCGGCCCCAAAAAGGATCGAAATGCTACCGAGTATTCTCATTTTTTTTCCAATTCATTTTCTCCGTCGTAAACTTTTGTGAACTGATAACACTGTGTAGGAGCCACCTCACACGCAGAATAAGTTCTGTTTGTTCTAAGTTTAAAAGTTACTCTTTGCTTTCTTTAAAAAGATTTTTTGTTTATTTTTTCATTTTACAGCTAAGCGGCGTAAGAGAAACACATAAAAACACTATAAACTGCAATGAATATTTTGATAACATTACTAATACTTTATATATGTTCATAAGGAGGACAAAGTGTCGTAGCTATAGTCATAAACTCATCAATGTAAGATGATAATTATCATGTACTTGAAACATCAGAATGAAAAATCAATGAAGCCAAACAAAAACATAAAGTAGAAGAAAGTAAAATTTAGACTCAAAGCTGTAAAGTGAGAATGACCTTTAACATGAAAAAAAAAAACGCTTAAATGTGATAAGTATTCGGTTCAAAAGTTAAATCACAGAACTTTCAATTCTTTTTCGATTAGGCTGTAAAGTGAAAAAACACTTAAACCCAACGATAACTTCGTCAGCATCTGGAAGCCTTACGATCATAATGGTAATCCCCTATACTTTTTTATGACCCCCTTTTCTATGCAGGAAAGGCCGATAATATTTTTAAAAGTTTTCCTGTCATTTTATTACAATCCATGAAAGTGCATCGTAAAAATTTATGGGCTATATTTTATTGCTCGTAATTAATTACCGATAAATTTTTTTTATCGGGGCGGTGCAATGTTCTTAAATTGATGTTGGTCTTCATAAGGCTAAACGGCTATTTTAACGAATATTTTGCATAGCTCTACAGAATTTAACTTACACTGAAAAAAAACGTTTTGTTTCACATTTTAAGGAGAATTTTCCTTTTCCTTTCCTTTTTCCTTTTCCATTTGCCTTTTTACTATAAAGAGAACAGGAAAATATAAAACAATTCGAAGGTTGGCAAACAACATATGATATATTGAAGGCTTGCCTTAATATCTAGACGAACAAGGCTTTTCATTTATGGTAGAACTATTTTGTTGCAAAAATTAACCATGTTCTAATTTATTTTTCAAACTATTTTTTGCTTACAATTTTTTAAGCGAGAGTTAACCGTAAATTTAGCTGTCTATAATCATAAAAATCTACCGAACCATCAGTATTGTCCCGAGTGTAATCCTAGCAGAAAAGCGGGTTAACCATAAGACTGCTGTGAGTACAAGCAACTCCTGGTGCGATACATTTTTGCTGAGCAGCCTCAGGTACAAAACTACAGAAAAGGTCCCTTTCAATCCCTTTTGGTCATACAGCCTTACAGGCAAGTATATGTTGAAGGGTTTTTGTTGTGAATTTACTAGTTGAATAAATTGACTGATAGTTAGATTGATTGATTTTCAATAAAAATAAACGTAAAAATCCCCAAACTTCATACATAATCCCTTTTACTTCCAACCTAAGCTGGTAGCCTCACATCACCTATTTTAAGACGAGGTTTCAGAATCTACCTCAAAGTGTAGCAAGGTTGGTATTACAAAACATCAAAAATAGGTCGGGGTGGTAAATTATGTATCAGTAATCCAACTTTGTTTTTTAACATTTGTCTCTTCTTTCTCCATATACAGTCTTTTAAATGTTCATGTAAAACATGTCCCATACCTTAAAATTGTGTGAAAATGTATGGAATGCAATACTGATAAATTCGTCTGAAATTTTTGGCTTTACTTCAACCCACTTCACCAAATCATATTTCAACGTCAATCCCCCCCCCCATAACACTCTGAAAGTTTCAAGTTGAGAACCCAAGCTACTCCGGAGATATTGCAGATACACTATTTTGATAAGCTTGCAACTAATAGCGTCTTTGATTTACTGCGTTCCTCTGTTGTGGAGATTGTAAATCCTATAAGAGCTTATAGTGTAAAACTAAAGGGTGGGCCAGAGACAAAACTTGAGCATAGACAAAACTACCTATCCACCACAACCAAACAAGTCATGGTTCCAAAGCTATTCCCAAATTTCATTCTTCATCTCAAAAAGTGATTTTTAAGATTTGTTCATAATTTACAAAACTTTGAAAGAGCTAAACCGAGAAAGAGTTGCAGAAAAATATATAGAGGAAAATGGAAAAGTTTGTGACACCATGGATATGAAGAAAAATTTGTTATGTGAAGAAAATTAGTGACAGTACTAAAAGGATTAAGAAATAATAAGGCCCCAGTTGATGATAGTTTGGTACATGGGTTTCTTAAACATGATGACTCTGATGTTAGAAATAAGTTACTGAAGATTATGACTATGAATTTTATAAAAAGGGTAAGTACCTAGCGGCTTTAAGAAAACCTTAATTAAATCACTGTATAAGAAAGGTGATAAGAGTGAGTGCGGTAATTATCAAGGAATTAGCCTGCTCTCTGTGGGTAGCAAATTACTTAGTAATATGATGCTTTTTAGACTGAGAGATTCTGTAGACAAGGTTATAAGAGAAGAACAGTGCGGTTTTTAGAAAGGGTTGAGGATTCGTCGACCAAATTTCCACTCTTAGGTTAATAATTGAGAGGTGCCTGAGTTATCGAACACCTTTGGTCTGCAATTATATAGATTATTAGCAAGCGTTAGATTCTGTTGATAGAAGAGCATTAGCGAAGGTCTTATCCTTGTATGCTATACCAGACAAATACATGATTAGTGCTACATACGAGACTAACACTGCTTCGGTTTGTAAGAAGGCCTTAGCCTTATGCTTGATAAATTTGCTTCTTTTTAATAACTCAGTTCTCTTTTTCCAATAGATCAAATATAAACCGGGTATCTCAGTTAGCCATTAGTTTTCAAGGTAAAACTGGAAAATACCTTCGCTTTTTATACCAACCTTAATAAATTTTCTAGTATAAATGTGTGGACATTTGAGAGGAACTGTGGTAAGTAACCTCTCTTTAACTAATTGTGGCAGTCACCTGCCTTGTCTCAATTAATTTAAATATAAAGTTAAAATAATAATTACAAAACCTTTTCATAACTTTGTTTAAACCGAGATATCCTATTTCTGTGTAGAATTAAATTGTCAATCAAACCCTTTTAGTTACCCTTTGGCCCTAACTTTAGTCAGAGCTGTATCTCCCCTTTTTGGGGGACTTACCCATTTGGTTTGAGTCTCTCAGATAATTTAAAGTAGCTGTTAGGCTCTGATCACCCTTTTAAATAACTCAAGATCCTTGTTAGATTTTACTTTGATTTGGCTGTGGGTTTTCTAATTTTCTCTTATCTCTTCTAATTAGTAAGGCCGGGTTAGTCTAAAAACATAGCATTTTTGAAAGATAACTCAATCTAAAATGAACTAACCTGAAAGTTTTTTCCTTTCCTAAAATTACTGCTAATTGGGCAGAAGTGAAAATTAACTCAGAATATCCAGGGGTTAGCGTGGAGTAACTCACAAGAAGGGAGAGAAACCTTGTCGTGGAGCAAGTCTTGTGTTTCTTGGAACTTCAGCACAGTGTTTATATTAGATATCACGCACAGAAATTAGAATTCCCCAATTCGAACCAGAGAAGTATGAATCCAGAGAAGTTTACACCCCCTTCTAGCTTGTTCTTTTACCTTTCCAATCCTTTCTCGGCCTTCTATACAGCCAAGCTAGCCAATAAGTCTATACTAAAAGGCTAGGGGGAGGAAAGAGTTATTAGTCAAGCAAAGAATTTAAAGGTCTTTCCAGTGTAGAGAAATTCAGTCAAGGATCTTCCCTGTTGAAGTTGAGGTTTACCTAAGATCCAAGGGATACTTATTCTTGTTAAGAGAAATTATTTGGCAGTTACAGAATGTGATTCACCACTTGAGGACACTGTATGTGACATTGCTTCAAATAGGCAAATTGAAACACGCTAATTTTACAAAATGAATGAAAATAGTATCATTGACTATACAAAGAGACATGATGAGAGCGAAGTTACATTATGCTGTAGAAAATGTGACCCTGACATTGCAGCGCATCAGAATCCGTATACAGTGAATTCAGACGATCTACCCGCAACAGTTGTTCTCGATAAATACCTATACGTAGTAGAAGAAGAAATCTAAAGAGTGTAAAAGTCATTTTTTGTTATGTATATACATTATATTTTATTAATAAACTATTTCACATACCTTTTTAGAGCATTTTATTTGTAGGGCACTAGAATCAATATTAAACACGTTTGGAAGTATATTTTTCTCTAGGAAGTCGTTCAAACGAGGAAAGTCAATGTAAATGCTGGGAAACTGTTTGTAGGTATAACCATGATATCTGAACATGAAAAAGAGTGGTGCATGAAAGCCACATGTCTTAGTCATTAAATCCTGTACTCTCCTCTGATTTTGAGTAACAGCTTTTCCACTGCTCTCAATAAATTTGTTGATGTGTGGAGTGTAGAATTTATATGACAGGCCAAGAGGATCAAAAAATTCGATATTCTTCGATGTTTGAAAAATGCATAGCCAGTGACCTGTCTTCAAACTCGATGAACTGCTACTAACAATGATTAGGGTATTGTTAACATTTAGAATTTTTTCAATGAAGTCCGATGGTATACAACAGGACTTATATTGGGACATGTATAAATCCATATTAAATACACTGATTATTTGGTTTGTGTTCATGGTGCAAGGTCTAGTAGAACACTGCCGTCGGGTGTGATTTCCAATAGGTTTCAAATTGACTCAGTGATATTAATGTGATACTTTCAGTCAAAGCATTGGCAAATGTGCACTCTAAACGTACATTCCCCGTTCGTACTATGCTCATATCTTGAGTACCAGACAAGTCCAAAACAATTACACCATGATTTTCTGAAAACATTGAATCGGTTATTCCATTTTCAAATAGTTGTGAGTCATGATCTAGGGATTGCATGGTCAAATCATACAGTGTTTTTTAGGATTTTTTTTTATCAAATAATAAAATGTTCAGTGGAATTCCATTCATTTTGCACACAAGGCTAGATAGACCAAAAAAATTAAAATCATGGGGGGATGCAGTCCAGGATCCAACGGCACTAGCACTCTTCAAAAAAGGCCAAAGTGAGTTTTGATGGCATTTCTCCATTGATAAATGACGAATCAGTATAACTGCAAGAGCCAGTGGCAATGTGACGTTGATTGGTGATCGTATTGGGGACAAGAAGTTTGAATTTGTTACCATTGGCTCTCAGCTTTTCCACTGCCAATGCAACAGAGCTCATAACCTGTTGTTTTCGAACATGAAGAATTGCTGAAGTGATAATGACATTTGCATCAGGTGCTGCAGCAAGTGTTTTTCTCAAAATGAAATTCGATGGAGCTAGTTGTAACTTTATGTCAATCTTGACATGGGAAGCAATAATTGGGATATATTGAATATCTCGTGATTTAATTTTCCAACTAGATGATACTCCTGGGTCACTGCAGCAGTTAACTCACCGTCAGCATCAACACCTGATCTATATTCATAGCCCAGTTCCTGTCCTCTCAACTCCTTATAAGCCTTTGGATTCATCATCATAAACTGAATGTAGCTTGCGTAGTTGATAAATTATTGCTAGTGCTTACCAATGTTCCATTAATGAATACATTAATTTGTTTGAACAAGTTGTGTAGGATACAGTTTTCATAGGACAAACCATCGGCAGCAATGGGAGTTGTATTGTCTGAATTTTTCTTCATCACAACATTTAAATCAATAAATGTTGATGATAAATCAATGAAATAATCTTCATTGAAAAAATATCTGAAAGTTTATATTTTCCGAGAGGGGTTGTTGAGGATGAAATTGTTCATAGTAGCCATACTTGACACTAACATCAACATTTTCGGCATTGAATAGATTCAATGAGGAGCTGATTGATAGATGCGATTCTTTGTGGGGGAGATAGGCCATCTTAAGAGAAGAAATCCTTCTTTGATCTAACAATCTTTTTCTTCTTCTTCTTATTGGTCTTCTTCCTTTTATTCCTCAAAGTCGTTGTTAATGTCTTTCGCTTCCCACCTGGGTAGAGACTGATGAGTGAATGATGACCACGCACCCTTTTCTATCCCTTACCATTTTGCTGAGATTTTAATTACTCACAAACGGCTCTCGCCGAAGATCTAATATATTCTTTAACACTCTCGTTGAAATTTTTACCCGACCCCCAGTCCTGTAGTGTTGAGGCAGCAAAATTTGATGTGGCAGGTACAAGATATTTTCTGGCAAGGGATAGTGCAGATCGAAATAGCCTAGCAAACCAACTACCAAGACCATAACCAGGCATTGTAGTACTCCCCTTGTAATAGTCCAATCCATGATATATTTGAGGAGGACTCAGAGCAACAACATAGCAGTCAATATCAGGGCAGACAAATGGAATTCTTCTGTTATTCATTTTAGGCAGCAACGATGGGTCGAAAATGACATGTCATCACAGCTAAACCTTTTGTTATTGCTAGAGGATCACCCAATTCAACTCTTAGTGTTAACTGACAGAGTTACAAATATGAAGTGTTTACGGGAACATACTGAAGATGCTTTATATTATAGTGATGAAAATGCTCATGGGTTGTTTTTCGTTCAAGAACACGTAGGAGAGGGACTTTTAATTACCAACTATGGATGTTTCAACAAATGAAGCATAGAGAAATATACAGGTGTACGAGGAGAAGGCAGGTGGGTAGTCAGCAAAAATAAAAATAGTGCTTCCGGCACTTTTACCATTGATTATATTAAGTTTAAAGCCAAGAACATCTTTTAGATTATCATTGAGAATGACTTTTTCATTGGCAATGGGTGAAGGAATGTAGATCTTGCTCTCTTCCTTTGAATAATTGAAATGAAAGGCTCCTTTTTAACGAATTCTTTTATTGATAGAACGACACAAATCATTCTTACAACTGAGTTCCTCGTACGGTAATTCAACATATGGATAATCCAACCAACTGATTTTTTGAATTTTATGTTGTTCGCTAGCGGCTGGTGGCAAATCATAGGGTCTAATTTTTATGTCATATATGCGATCTTTTCTCAGGATATCTTAGGTATTTTTGAGAATACAGTCGACAAGCGCCACTTCATACGCACTATCGATTTTGATGGTGGGAGAGAGTTTCATCCAAAAATCACTTGTTTTATTCAAATCATTGTAGAGAGGGTCGGAGACGTTGGACATAAATGTTGCATAAAAGTCATTGGGCATTTTTAATGTCTTCAACACCGATCCAAGAATCAAAATCAGAGTTGTATCCTAGCCAGCGAACAAGTAACTGTCTCTTGCCCCTGTGAGTACGGCTCTTTATTATCTTTTAATTTGATAGATTTCACTATTATTTTTAACTTTTTGTAATTCATAGTCATAAAAGCCGCCGAGAATCTCTTCATCTTTGGTTTCTCGTAGACGATAAGTTGTGGGTTTAGTGTCTAGAATTTTTGCCACTTTAAAAAGTTCAGTGGACCACAAGTAATTGACCTTTTCAAAAACATCAGTTGTCCTATTAATTCAAACAGCATTACCAACATTGAATTTTTTTCACAATCATTTCATTTTTTTCCAGGAGTTTAATTTTATTTACACATAATTAAAAAAAAAAACAAACGCCAAGGAACCTTTCGGTTCGTTAGGCCAACTCCAACTTCCAACACATAATTAAATATAAATAAAACAAAAACAAAACATTATCCCCCGCCGACGGGCTAACAAAACAACGCATCTAAAAATTCCATTATGGCACTACTAAAAAAAACAAAAAATAAAAAAAAACAAACAAACAAAATCAAACAAATTGATAAATATTATTACACAAATCCCCCAATTTTCCTGGAAACTACTTCGGTCATGCTCACGCACAGCCCCAATTGGTAAATGACTCCAAGAGCTCGGCAAAACATGCCGAGCAGAGAACTGTGACCGGGTTGTTTCACACTGTGGCCGCCGAAAAGCATCTGCATTTCATGTATTATAATTGTGAAGATCCACACCCGTTATAAACATGCCATTAAAACATACTGAGGTAAAGTTATTTATAATATCAAACATTAGCATAGATCGATAAAAAAGGAATATACCTTCTAGAGGAAGAATATTCAGTTTCAAATACACATTTTTTACTGAATCTCTCGGTCCATAATTTGCTAAAATCCTAATGGCAGAATTCTGCCAAGCTCTAAGTCGTTTCAGATGGGATTGAAAAGTTGAAGACAATACCGAACAACAATATAAAAGGTAGCAATGGACAAGTGAAAAATACAAAAGTCTAAGGAAAACTTTCGGACAAATGCGCTTCAATTTCCTAATAATTCCAACATTACGGGCAATTTTAGATGTTATACGATTTATATGATCTGAAAAACTAAGCGTCTCTTCTACTATAATGCCTAAATACCCAGTCGAGTGTACTCTATTAATAAATGAATTCCCACACTTCAAATTATCTACCCAAGGATAATACTTTTTAGAACGGGCAAACAACACAAAATTACACTTCTTAAAATTTATTTTCAGCTTATTCAACCTAGTCCACTTTTCAATCAAACTTATATCATGTTCAACTGCTCGGATCAACTCTTTTTTAGTTCTCGCGCATACTGTTAAATTAGTGTCATCAGCAAATAAAACTAATGCTTTTGCAGGGATCACATTTGGGTCTCCACTGTTTGCTGAATCAACAATATTGGATAAAACTCCACATAAATTATTAATATATACAGCAAATAATAGTGAACCAAGGGGAGATCCCTGGTGGACTCCAGACTCGACATCATATTCACATGTAGCTTGTTTTCCATCATCCAAATATAATTTTCTATCACTTAGGTAAGACTTCAACAGATTCAGAGCTCTTCCTCTTATACCGGCATTATCTAATTTACGCAATAGAATTTCATGGTCCACAGAATCGAACGCTTTTAAAATATCTAAAAATACAGTTATGACTTTAAGATGTTTATCAAGGCCATCATTAACCAACGTTGTAAGAAACTGAACTGCATGCTCTGTAGAATGTTTCTTTCTGAAACCAAATTGGTTCTTAAAGAAAAATCATTTCTTCTCTAGAAATGTCTCAATCCTTAGGCATAATATCTTCTCCATTATTCTAGCTATAATCGGAAGCAGTGATATTGGTCTGTAGTTGCTAGGGTCTTCTCGGTCACCTGACTTAAAAATTGGCACTATTGATCCTTAATAACTGGAAAAATTTCTTTCAGGACACGGAGGGATAAAAATCTGATCCAGCGGAATTATTCTTTATTCCAGAAATCACTGTTAACACTTCACTTTCATTCGTCTTTTGCAGCCACATACTTGTTTCACTAGCTGGCCCAATATACTAGTGAAAGACCCTTCGTTTTTATGTATACTTACTGACTGTCTATTTTCATTACCTGCGTTAGAAAAATGATCGGTCAGTTTTTCATTAAAATCTGCCTGGTATTGTTCACTTCCACATGGCTTATTTTCAATTCCTCCAATTATCGACCGAATAACTTTCCAAGTCTTCAAAGAGCTATCTCTACACGACTCAAACATTCTCGAGTAATAATCCTTTTTTGCTTTTCTTAACAATTTATTGAGCGTGTTATTATAATTCTTATAAATATTTCGGTCTAATTCTCGGTCAGTAATTTTACTAACCTTATACAATGCATGCCTCCTCTTGATGCTAGCCAAAAGACTGCGGGATATCCATGGCTTTTTTGCATTTCTTTCACTTTTTTTTCTTTATAGTTATCTTAATACACACTTCATTGATCAAATTTGTAACTTTTTCATACCACATTGCAAACCTGTCACCATAATTCGCGCACTCACTTAAACAACTCCAATCACATTCCTCAAGTCGCTCTTTCATTTCATTAATACTTGATTTATCAAAATAAGAGTATTGTCTATTTCTATTCTCAGAATCATTATGCATGTCTTTTTAAATATCTCTACATATCATAATTGAACAATGATCGGACATATCACTTGGGATTACAATTGGGCTATCATATTTAACACTCGAAAAAATATTATCTATCAAAGTTTCAGACGTCTCAGTAATACGAGTACACACATCAATAACTGGGTGAAGATTAAAACTAAACATAAGATTACAAAAATTATTATGAACCACATTTTCCCTATATTTCATATCAATATTAAAATCACCCATCACAAAACAATGGGGCAAAGATGGTAGTTACATCAGCTGCGACTCCATATAATCCATAAATTGTTGTAACGAACTTGAAGGAGTTCTATATACAATTACTACGTAAAATGTATCCTTATTGATATCAACCTGCAAAACCATACTCTCAAATACCATTTCAACAGATAATCATAAATTTTCTCTTATTTTAGAAGTAAGGCTTGACTCTTAATACGCTGTAAGCCCACCATGTTGATGTATCATTCTATTCTTCCTATAAAACGAGTAACCATTAATATCAAGTAGCAAGTCATCAGTATCATTAAATGAGATCTCAGTCAACCCAACAATATTTATATCACTCACACTATCACACAACTCAGAAATGTACCTAAAACTACTATTTAACCCTTGACAATTCAAATGCATCAGCATAAATTTCCCAGGGTTATTGGGTGTAAATATATCAATGGGGAAAGCATGCCTCGCTGATGGTCCCAGTCTCATACTCCACATAACATCACCATCCTGACGCACCCTATCAACCTCCTCATGAAAGTTTACCCTATTATTTTCTAGTAGTTCCAACTTTTCATTAATCCCTGACATTTATCTTACCATAATAACCATATACTGCGAAGCCCGTCAGCGACGTTTCACTATATGAACTATCAAAAACTCGAACACTAATATAAATAAAACTAAGAAACACTCCTGAATCACTTTTCCATATTTTTTACTTTTTCATCACTATCATCATTCTTTTTTAGCACCTAACCAAGCTAATTATACCATAACGACTAAATGTAATAATAGTGAAAATAAATACTTATTATTTCCATCTCATAAATTAAAACTAAAAAAGAAGCTTTAGCTTTTGCCCATCAAAAGCTATGAACCTGAGAAAATTTGCCTGATTTTCAACAATGGGAGGAAACACCCCAAAAATCTGAAATGTATTAATAAAAACAAGGAAATTCACAATTCCTCATTGGTAACAATGACAAAATAATTCTAACACTTCGCCCATCATTTCCGCTTCTCTGCATTTATTCATTCGCCACTAGTAGGGAACTAAGACATCATAGAGAGACATTTAGGGCTCAATTGAAAAGAAAACACCACATCCAGTGTCTTTTGTAAGTAATATATATATATCACTAACTACTGGATAAAAAAAAACTCCCCAGCAATCAGGCAGGAAAATCAGACAAATAAGAAATTATAACACAACGACTAAATGAAATAATAACGAAAATAAACACTTATTATTTCCATCTCATAAATTAAAACTAAGAAGGAAAAAAAAAACTTATAACCTCATGTGATAACCACTACAATAAATGAATAACAAAAATAATAATAAATAACGAAACAACCAACTTCATTTTTCACAAAACAATTCAATTTTTTTCTTCCAAGCATCCCTTGATGCACTCCACTCGAGCATACTTTAATAATGCATGGGCTATTCTGGTATTTGAACATTTTTACTGTTGATCGCTATATTGCTTAGAAAATTGTCTGGGATCTGTTCCACCGTATACTTATGCGTAGGAGCATTTGCATGACATCGAATGCAAAAAAGAGGGTGGTACCGACTTTGTAACCCAAACGTCCAATTCGCGAATTTGGCAATCGTTAATTTTTTTCTAAGTGCCAGAAATTTCCGACAAGTTTCTCTTGCCGAAAGGGGCATATCATCTGTCAAAGAGATATTTGGAAAGCTCATGACAACTTTTCCATTTAGTTTTTTAGCGTTCTTCAACAAAGCCAGTCGAGTCTCTATGCTATGCATCTCAATCTTGATAAATTTTTTCTCCTTTCCATATTCCAAAACCGAGAAATCGCAGTTCTGCTCATATTCCAACCCGTCTTTAACAACCTTCTCAAACATATTTTTGGCTGATTCCATATCGCTCGCCGAAACATTCCATAAAATCACGTTATTGCGAGTTTCTTTACTTTCTACTCGCTGGAGATTATGATTAACTGCAGACAACTTGGTTGTTAACCTCACATTTTCATTAGCCAAAACCGAAATTTGCACCTTCAGATTTGACGCCTCATCTTCTATGGCGGAAATTCGCGACTTTAATTCAGCAATTTCCTTATTTGAATCCGTCACAGATTTTTCCACTTCCAGTAATCGGTTTTCCACTGCTTTCATACTATCAGTTAGACCTAGTAGAGCAGTTGAGTTGTCCTTTATTGTTGCTAAAATAATAGCTATGTTGTCATCTAAAAATTTGATTAACAATTCTTCAACCGATGTTCCTGAAGAAACATTTGAGATGTTTGAACTGTCAAGTTCTTGTTGCTTTTTTCGTTTTTTTTTGTCATCTCCAATGAAACCTTACCAGCAAATTTAAAGTATACAAAAGAATGTGCTCACCTTGAAAGCTCCTTATTTTACCCACGAGGAGCAAAACGTGCAATTTGCTTAATCGGCCGTTAATGAAGCGACAGTAAACAGCTTAAATCTCGAACATTCAGTTCCTAATTTGCCAATTCTCTCCAGATAAACGATTATCTTGCTGATATTATCCGCAAAATATTTTTCACGAACAATTGAAATCACGCAATAGCTAGGTTAGGATGCAATCGAAACTACCAGTATGAATGCATTCAGGTAAATTTAATTTCGTAACAATGAAATCACTATCTGAATAGTTCAAAATATAATCCTTTTTAAACTGGTTTAGCTCTTCACACTTTGAATTCTGAAAGTGAACTGATGATTGGAATATTGTTTAAGAAAAGTATCAAATTTATTATGATCAGAATGATGAACTTCCGTTGGGGTTGAGTTGAACAATGATTGATGGGGTTGTTGATTATAAATCAACATGATTTTATCTAAATCATGAATAAAAGCAGCCGTATTTTTCAATGTACAATATCTTGAAATTAAAAGTCGAATAGTTCTTATCAATCTTTCGGCCAATGCAGCCTTTATAGCACTGTGAGTATGATAGAGCATTGTATTAAATATTTCATTAGTACTTTTTCGACATGTGGATTAACAAATTAACTACCCCGATCCGTTTGAATATTTCTATACGAATCTTGTTCAAGAATACTTTCTATAGCCTAAGCAACTTCAACAGCTCTCTTTGTCTGCAATGGAATGGCATACGCATAGCGACTAAAAACACTGATTGCAAGTAGAATTTACTTGTATGGAGTATTATGGCGCCTTTGAATCTCATCTAGAATTAAGAGATCTGCTTGCATTATGTGCAGGGGGGAAAAGGCTTTAGTTTTTCGATAATGATTAGCACGAAGCGTATGATTTCGATGTAGGGTGTAACTTGATTCATTATTCTGATAATCTTCTACACTTTTAGTGTGAACACCAGTCACTTTGAAAAGAGTGGGGGGGGGGAACTTCAACATCCCGTTTCACCAATATTTTCATAAACATGTTTCAAAACTTCAACCATTTTGAACGTAAACACGTAATGTAATGTCCACTACGTTTTTTTATACTGGTGATGAAGATGACATTGGGTTGATATCAATACGTCTTTGCTTTTGTCTAGCTATCAGTGGTCTCGTACTCGTCAAATCAATGTTTCTACTAGGTGTGCTAGTATTTTCCAAGATCGATTTAAAATCTTCACCTTCTTCTACTTCTTCTTCTTCTTGTTTCAGTGTTGAAGATGACGATGGACTATAATCATTTAATTTCTTTAGAATTTGCCTATTGCTAATAAGACTTTTGGGGAAGTTTAATGTATTTAGAAAATTGTATAGATGACTGTTAAATGATAAAAATTCTTTACGATTTGTAACCATATCATTGATTAAATCAAGTAGATTATAACTCTTCCCTTTAATTATAATTTGTTTCCCATTGCTATCAACTTGAGTATGACCCAGACCATTTTTCATGAGATATGTTATGAGTCGTTTACTTTGTTCACGATTTGAGTGTGGCATTAGATTGCCAATGCTCGACACCATTGAATTCAATTCCTCCTCGTCCTTTTTTAATTGTGTTCCAGCATCAATAGCAGAATCTTGAAGAGATGTTTCTTTTTTGTGATCAATGACACTCACATTGACTGGTCTTGCACGATAGGGCTTATGTTTGTCCACTCGTGTAAGTGCATCTTGAAAAGTAATTTTTATCATCGTCAATATTCTCATTGTTAATGAATTTACTCAGATTGTCCTCAAAGTGTTCCACTGGTGTAAGAGCGAGTTCTATTGGGGTTAATTTATAGGGTTTAGGCTTCTAGAGAAAGCTGCTTACAAGTCTTGCAATTATTGGCAATAAAAGTGTAAAAAAGCAACCCCCCGCTTGAAGAAGACATTTCCTTTTAAATGTTTTCCTTTCTTTTTACAAGCCAAGACACGTACAATGGAACGATTTTGCTTTGCCTGTTGCTTAACTACTTTTGGCAGCTGAACATAGCCCACGGTTAAATTTAAACAAAGTTCAGATATTAGATTAATGAAATCATTGTCAATACCATCTTTGAGTATGGCTTTCCTAAGTGGGGGTTTTGAAGTGCTTAAAACGGGTAATAAATGTCTATTTTCATGTAGTTTTTTCAGTGTCATGATGGCAACTAATAGCCTTTTTTACTGTTCATGGGAAGATATACTGTAATTTCATTGTCAAAAATATCTGTGACTACACGTAAATCCTCGGGTGTATTTTGATTAAGATCCAATAGAATGTAGCCGTAGGATTTATTAGTTGCCTGATTGCACGCTGAAAGTAGAAATTTTGGAGCACCGGGATATATTTGTTTATTGAGAGTTATTAGCGAGCTAAAATCACGAACAACTCTGTAGATGATATAGTAGGTACATAGTAGGTAGGTAGCAAGTGATATAGTAGGTAGCAAGTGTTCGTATATATTTGCTCTGATGAAAGAGATTATGTATAACTAGAATAACGGAAATCTGTTCATGATGTGAACGAACAGTTAAGAACTGTAGCATTTCCTGGAACCATGGTTCAATGAATTCAGCTAAATCGTCAATAATCAGCCAAGAGTTTGGTTCAATAAAGTCGAAAACATCAAGCCCCTGTTTAAATTGTATCTGCACCACCTCCGATGCAGCAATAGCTTTTATTTTATCGTATGACTCCTGCCAAACAATGTAGTAATAGTAGATTTTTTTCGGCTTTTCCATAAACATTTTATCACAATTTTTAATTATTTTAGCTAAGAATGTCGTTTTGCCTGACATTGATGGACCACACAAAAACGATCTTAATGGTGTTTTAAATTGATACATATTGCTGTTCACTTCAACGGCTCACCTACAACTAACTATAAACTATAGATGTCTAATGACTAAATAATTTTCCTATTACTATTACTCCGTTCAAGAATAATAAGAAGAAGCTCAAAACCAATAAAGAATCATATTTTCTTTTATTTTTAACATAAAAGCAGCACTTTACAAATAATAATAATGCAATTAGAAAAAAGCACTTATTTATTAAAGAAAAAATACACACAATCAAGATTATTTATTTATTTTTTTATAACAAAAACAAAAACGTTTATTTGAAATAGGCACTAGGAAAAGGCACTTCTTTATTAAACTATAAATACACTTAAAATAATATCACGGTTTTTTATTTATTTATAACGGAAACAACATTTATTTGAAATAGGCACTAGGAAAAAACTTTTTTTTATTAAACAATAAATACACTTCAAATAATATCACATTTTTTTGTATTTACAAAAAAACAATACATTTAATAAACAACATTTTTTAATTTGAAATGGGGTCCCCCAACCCCCGGGAGTGGCCGCTGCGGCGGCTGAAGGCCGAGGCGGCCACTGCGGTGGGCCGGGGGCCGGGCTGGAAACATTAAATTATGAAGAAATAACTCTGCCTTGTATAAGCACATATTGAACATTTATAAAGTTTGATTAAAAAAAACCCAACACACACCTTGTATTATGAATGAATTTCAGTTAATTTATCCATACCGAGTTGTTTTCTGTACTCTATAAATTATACTTGATCTGAAATCATATAGTGTCCGTGTGGAAGTACCTTCTCACCATCCTCAATACATAAACTTTGTCTGATATGGCCTACATGGCGTTTTTCTCAACTCCAATTGTGTATTTTTAAAATTGTAAAGAGTGAATCGTCCTTATTTTCGCTCTTAAGACTAAACTATGTTCCACACAGTTTGTATTGACATTTATATTGAAATTATTTCTTACAAAGTGTATAGGCACCCCCTTACAAACTTGTTTGATATCCTTGTTGTATGTTTCCACGCATTATACCTTCGGCCCAGGAAACACACCACGGGATATCAGATCGCTTCCCGTTTCAGATTTTAGCATTAACAATTGATTTGGGGCCTGGCGTTCCAAAAGCTCTGGATAAAGGGATTCATTCCAGTTGGTGTAGTCCATCCGAGAGCTAATGCACTCTCCATTTTCCAAATCATTCAACAAATTTTAACTTTTAACAGGAGTGAATCAGTGTGTCCATAATAAACTTGAACTTGTCCCTCAATCAGCCATTATACCTTGCATACATTGTAATAAAATGACAACATGAGTTTTTTTTTAATTTCCGTTATTGCACTCCCGCCTGCAATATTTTTATTTAAAATCATGTTTCTTTTCTTGCGATGTAGGAGTACCATATTAAAGTCTATGATTTTGAAAGATGTGAAGTTCGGGTTGGCGATGATTCGAGCACGATCTTTGAGATTGGTTACAATGTCACAGCAACTTCTGTTTCGTACGCTTTCGCACATTTTACCGAAGGCTTAGTTCAAATTGAGTTTAAAGATTTATTTTTCAACCTTCGTTTTCGCTTGTGAGCGTTTACTGACAAGGGTGTCAATAAACGTTTTCATAAAAGGGTTTTGTTCAAATTGGAGGGTTCTATGTATCTTTGTGACTTTGAAACCATTTGACAACATCCATCGCAATAGCACATGATGAACCATGATATTCCGTTTCGGATAAAGGTCAGCAATAAGTTTTTGCTTTGATGGCACCCAGTGCACACTCCCATCCTCTACTAAAGATAAATTGTAGGGACTCAGAGAGTCCTTACCCACCGGTCTATTTATCCACGGGAAAACAAAGTATTTTAACGAGTCATGGATTTCCACGGATATTTCACCGTCAATTTCAAAAAACCATCCTTGCGCCCCATTCTCCTCAACGGTAGCAATGTTGGGGAAATTTTAAGCACAAGGATCGTTAAGCCATTTGTAATTGCCACACGGCAAGTAGTGGTGAGACATCACCGACGGATAAAGGGAATTCATATCCAAAAAACTGCATCTAACTTTCCTCGGTGTGCTGTCCGGTCGGATCAGTTTTCATGCTACGGTCCCCGTGAAAAACATACCCTCCCCTCATTTATCTCTCTACAAATAGATTCTGATCCATGTCGGTGATCAGACCTATTTCTTCTTTGCTGATTTTAAGAGTCAAGTCCATCACTAGTTGAGGAGTGGATAAATAATACCCTAGATCCAACCGAATTTCCGGGTTTTTGCACACAATGTCCAAAAGAGTCAATACATCACTAGCCAAGTACAGTTTACAGTAATCCCACCCATTCTTACATCTTACCTTTGCCCAAACCCTCTTGGCAAATTCATAGTCGCCAGTGGTGCATTGACTGTCCATAAGGGAATTGTAAAATACTTCGATAGGCAGTAATGACACCTTATCTAGCCTCGAAGTAGAGTTGTAGTAATCATATGCGTATATGCCTTTTCACGTTAATAAATCCTACATTTCATCATCGGGGAAACTCTGTTTAAGGAGGGTGAAACTATCAAAATTGTCGTTTTTCTGTATCTGAATCAATTGACTTAGAGACTTGGGGAAGAAACTGAAAGAGTCTAAAAAACGGATTTTATTCAGGCATGTGTTACCCTTGTCTACTGTTTTCCACAGAAATTCTAGCAGCAGCAGCTTCTCCGATGATTTAGGTATGACATTATGGGAAATAGAACGATCTACCCATGCGTCATCTACAACTCCCCCCTTGGCCATGTGGGCCAATGCCGATAAAATAAAATTTAAACCGTAATTGGAATTGTGTATAAAAACCAGTACGAAATATTACTGACTAACGTTTATATTGCACGATTGATCTGCAACCCCTCTAAAGTTACTCCCTCCCGATAAAATTTCCTGCCATAAATGATCATTATCAATCATCTTCCTCTTTCCCTTAGTATCATCATCAAGTTCTTCCTTACAAACCCAAAATATTTTACAATTTTTTATGGCCAATCTGTCATCTGGTGATAGAACCATAGGATAGCGTATATAGCGTAGACGAGAAATTGCGCCATTCACTGTTTTAATAAGACTGGTCAATGCCGTGCTTATGCAGTCTTCCCCACCCAACGACTCAACTACATCCAACACTTCCATGGCATTACTAGAGTGTCTTCGCGCGTGAGCGTGAGAGACCCCATATGGCTTCATGTATTTTAGCACGATTTGGATTTGACGAATCGTACAGGATTTGAAAACCTGTACAGGTTGTACAGGTTGGAGTTTGGCTTCGCCATCCAAAGCGATATTGTTGCTCTGCAGGAGCAAGTTCTGCAAAATTCTTAAAACACAAGATCACTCTATCTCCGCTAACCGTTTCCACAGCCTGGTATCCATGACGTTTGCAGTGTTTCATGTGATGCTTTAGCTTCAAATCAGTCCGAAATCGGGACAGGCATGTTGGACAATAGTAGCGTACACCCCGTTGTTTACCCTCACTTAAAACCCTACTAATATCTGTTATTGGGTTAAAATGTCCAATTAAATCAGGCTCTGAAAGAGGCATGTATAGAAGCCAGACCCAATGCTTCACTGATTCAATAGACACAACCCTCACTGCAAATAATACACCCTTTTTATTAGACTGCTGACCCCTCAAATTCTGTTTCACACTGTAGCACCATAACACCAGTCTTTAAATGTTCATTAGCCCGCTCAAAAATATCTATCCCTTTTAGTGTTACGGGAAATTGACCATTTAAACAATTGAAATCTACTTTAGGAAACTTTGAGCCATCCCCATTAGCAGCCAATTCATCCAACTTCTTCTTAGGAGCATTAAAAATGCTCCTAAGATTAAAAATGCATACTTGAAACACTGTAGCCTCGCAACGAAACGGATTCGTTGTATTCCCTGACAACCCTCTAAATCTGAATGATATTTTAATTCAATATTCCCACCTCCCCCTCTTAAAATAAAATGTTTTTTTAAATCTACAAATACTAACGCTTAGATTTTCTATGAATAAAAGAACCGACCCAATACCCCCCTCATTATAATTGTCCAGTTTTGTTACGATACTGTTGACCCAATCCAAAAAACCTCCTCATAATTTTCCGAATGCGGGCGAATTGTTAGCATTTCTGTATGTAAATATATTGAATAAAGTTCGCTCGCATTTTCATTTACATAATATACTTTTAGTGTTATTGATGCTTTTAAACTGTCTCTCCCTCCCAACACCCTCATCTGTTGTTCAAGAAGGGCACGAATCTTGTTAACATAGAAATATTCAGGGAGTCTGTTACTATACCCTCTGACATTAAAGAACTAAAGGGGTCACCGAAAGTGGCGGTGTACACATTAGTATGGTGCAAGTCAGAGTTAGACAATAAAAATCTGGTAGTGTATCTACTGATGACGCTAGTGTTTTAGTATCATCACTACTACTCTGGTCAACCTCAATAGTGGGGTCGGGGTGCCATAAAATCTCCTGATTCAATAGCACCACCACCAGTATGTTCAATTGCAATAGTGGGCGTGGGGCGCGGCGTGAAATCCCCCAATTCACTAGGGATACCTTCCATCCTGTTTGTGGATAGTTGATCAAGCCATCCAGCATTGTCTCGTGACACAATTTGATTATGTATATTAGCATGCAAACCCGGTTTAGATGCAGTTGGGGGGATATCACCTAAATAATCATTCATAAACCTATTTGTCTATTCCGGGTCCTCATTCATGTCTATGTCACAAGTAAGTCCTCTAGGCTAGCTATATCCCCAAAACAATCTTTTAAGAAGTCCCTTCGCCATTCTAAATCAATATCAACTACTGCGTTATCCTGAAAATCCATTGGCAGTGTTAATAACGGTGTAGACCCATTGACAACAAATGTTCCTTGAGCTGGTGGAATAGGCGATAGTTCATCAATGTTAAACTATAAGAACATGATTTATTTTCCTTGTGAAATATCCACTGTTTTATAAAGTCAGGATATAAATTATTAATAAGCTCTATGGTCATCTATGTAAAATAGAAACGAATGTTTTTTTGTCCCCTCCACCCCTCTTCTTCTTCAACAATTAGCCCATGAGTTAATGCACACACAATTAGGTGATTTAAAATTATTAAGAGAAAAAATAAGAATAGACGAATGCTATAACATAAAATGTAACAAGAAGTATCGAACCCCTTAGATTCTCGCTAATTTAACATTCGTGATATATTTTCCTTTTAAAATTTTAAGTGCATTATAAACTTGAATGAAAAAATAGGGGTTATTAACGATTTTCACTTATGTAGAATAGAAATAGGGTATTTTTGGACCCTCACACTCCCTCCGACACCTCTTTTTTCTACAGCTACACCATGACTTAATATACACAACTAGGTGATTTAAAATTAATAAGAGAAAAAAATAAGAATAGACGAATGCTATAACATTAAATGTAACAAGAAATATCTAACCCCTTAAGTTGTCGCTAATTTACCAGTCGTGATCTATTTTTCTTGCAAATTGTAAATGCATTATAAACTTGAATAAAAAATGGGGGTTATTAACGATTTTCATTTATGTAGAATAGAAATAGGGTGTTTTGCACCCTCTCCACCCCTTCTCTTTCCCCCCGCAGTTACTTCATTACCTAATACACATAACTTTCTGATAAAACACTTACGACAGGAATTGTAGGTAACTCCTCAGAAATGTCCAGGTCATGAGATGGCGGTGCAAACGTGATTACAGTCCTCCTGGCCATGTTCATTGATCTCATTAGGTCCATATCAAGTGTGCTAGATACGGCATCGACCTTTGTTCGTTTTTGCTGGGGGTGACACTGACCATCAATTTCCTTAAATAAAAATTAATTTTCAGTTTTTTCACCAGGTAAGCTCCACCGATAAGGCTAGATAATCTGTTTTTCGAACAGATTAAGAAAAAAATGAGAAAAATGTATACTTTTTCAACTAGGAAAAAACACAATTAAAACTTATGGGGATAAATAATTTCGTTCATAATTTAAAATCTGCTTAAACTCATAAAAAAAAGAAACATAACCCCCTAAGACGAAGAAGAAAAAGTCTAAGCTATCATTTAATAACACGAATACGATATAACATAAAAAAAAATAATACAATTTGTGAGATAATCTCCAACGAAACATGATAAAAGAAAAAAATGTATGCTTTTTCAATTATGAAAGACACGATTTAAAACTTATGGGGTTAATCTCCATTTGCTCAAGCTCGTAAATCATATAAAAAGAAAGAATTTTGGTAGTCTTAGATGGACCCTAACCTATCTATATTTTAAATACGATATGCATAAAAAATTACACAATTTTGCATATTAGTTCCGTCAGATTTTTATTCACAATATTAATAATCCTCACCCCATCCTCAATACCAAACCCAACCCCACACATTAAAGATATTTTGCATTTTTAAAGGCATACATTGGTCATAAATCAATTTTAAGTCTCAAATATACGATATTTTTGCGAACCACTTATGAAACGTTTTATCCAAATTGCGGTATACCTGAAAGCCTATTACAAAGCTAGCTATAAGGAAAAAAGTCTCGTTTTTATTATAAAACAAGAATAAAAAAAAACATTCACTTACCAAGATTCTTTTGGATCTGTCCATTTGAATATGAATAATTAATCAAGAAATATAATCTATTCGGGTTGTTTTTTTTCAAACTGATGGAGAAAGAGTTGTTGCATATTAATTTATATAAAAAAACATGATTATTTTACCCTTCGGCTGAAACCTGTATTTTTACAGAAAGTCCATTAAACTTCAGAATACGTTATACCAAGGTCTTTAGTTTTGGGTATTGACCCTAGAAAAACCTGTCTGACAAGTCATATTCGCATTGTAGGTCCATAATATAACAAGTTGGGCCGCTTTATAGGGCCATAATATAGAGTGTTTGGTTGTATTACGCAATCCCCCGTCGCGCCTTTATATAGGTTACTACTGTTAAGGTAGGAAGTGTAAATAGCAGCTAGTTTCGTATTAAATCTGGTATTAAGCAGAGTTGTGCCCCATCCCCCTTTATATGGTTTATTTTGATGGACTTTACCTTAAGGAGCACAGCAAAGGCAATGGACGAACACGGAATTAAATGGGGAAAAACTTTCCTGGACTTAGATTATGCTGATGATTTAAGCATTTTAGAAGAAAGTGTGAGCAAAATGAATGAACTTTTAGAGGTTTTGTGAGTTGAGGGTGCTAGAATAGGTTTGAAAATTAGTGTTAAGTAGACTTAGTCACTAAGGTTAGGAATAAGTGAAGATCGAAAGATGACGTTGGGTATCGAAAAGACTGATCAGGTGAGGAGATTCATTTACCTTGATAGTATTATTAGTAAAGACGGTGGGAGCAGTGAAGATGCTAAAAGTAGAATAGCCAAGGCTCAGGGTGTTGTTTCACAGTTTAAAAAAAGTTTGGAAGAAAAGGAAGGTAAATCTGCAAAACAAGTTTATAATATTAGAAGCTACAGTGATGACAGTGGTCAAACATAGTTCTGAAGCAAGGGCTCTTCGAAAAGCGGATGAAGATTTGCTTGATGTTTTCCAGGGAAATTGCCTACGGATTGTTCTGGGTACTCAGCTGACTGACCATATTTCAAAGAGTGGGTTGTGCGAAAACTGTGGTTCAATCCCACTTTCTAGGGGGAGAGAAAGGTTGGGATGACTAGGACACGCTCTGCGGATGAAGGATGACAGATTGCCTAAGATTGTCCTTTTCGGTCAACCGTCTAGGGCTAAACGCAAAGCAGGTGGTCCACGGTTGGAATGAGAGGAAGTAATAATACAAGCTTTTGTTAATAATACAAGCGAGATTTGATAGAGCTTTGGTGACTCTGCCCATAGCCATAATAGCAATTAACGTAATTATTAGTTTAAACATGGTAGTAGTAGGTGCGATGGGAGTCGTAGCAAGAGCTGCCACAAAACAATGACAGACTTCTATATTATGCAAATTTAGCCTCAAATTGGCGATAAAGAACCCTATAACAAGACTGAAAACCCTTTTTATGGGAAAATTCTCTCATGATTCTGATATCACTTAAAAAAGTCATATATACCGTCTGTAAAATATGTGTTTAGCCTGTTTTGATTTTGTAGGTATATTTCGCGAAAATAGCCTCAGATTTGTAGCACACAAACTTCGTAACTCCAGTTGAAAATAAAATATAAAACAGAGGAAAGCTCGAAAAAAAATTAGGACGAAAACAATTATATTGCAAAATAATCACTAAATCAGCACATAAATCACTAGATTATTGAAGAAATTCGCTAAATCAACCGACAAATCACTAAAATCTAGTGATTTTTTTTTTCACCGGGTGCCAATCCTGAATGCTAGGCAGGGCGGAGTGTTTTGTTCTTGTGGAAAGTAAAGTAAGTAAAGATTTTTGGTGATTGGGAATAGATTACACCAGTAATCTATTACTGGTGTTGTTCTAGTACTGGGCATTGTCAGTTTAATATACATATAATGATATTTAGTAATCAAAATGTTAATATTATTTGATTTATTAAAGTTATAAAAGTAAAAAGATATATATTTTTTCAGTAAAGTGCAAATTATGTTCTGGCCTTGGGAAGGCATAGGGTTTTGAGCCCTACTCGTGTTAATTTCTGCTCGTTTTGAGTTTGACTCAGTTATTTATTGTAATTTCTGTTCGTTTTGAATTTTATTTATTTTTTTCAATTTTGAAAAAAAAAATTCTAAGAATCCTGAATATTTTCACGTAGATATTCCGTCTTTACAGATTTCTTAACAATTTATATCCCCAATTGGCTATTTATAATTGACTATTCACAATTGACATTTACATTTTACCTACTATTTTCGAAAATTGACATATATACCGAATATTAACGTACTGTATACCAAATATTGACAATTGACTATTCACAATTGACATTCATAACTTACCTACTATTTTCAAAGAGAAAGGAAAATCAAAGATATTGAAAAGAGACTTCTTGGAAGAATCCTGCATGTCTAGTGACATATAAATTTGACGGAAAATAATCTGAAGTTCAACCCAAAAATTTAGGGTTGTTAACAAGAAAGTCGTTAGCACGGACTTTCTTGAATGTACTTTATTTCCGTTTTAATGCACTTCTATCTTGTATTATTATATTATCACTTCTGTATTTTCTATAGAAATTACCAAATCAAGTTCAAACATGCAAAATGGCGTATGAATGATAGATCTTCCAAATATTTTTTTTTTGCAAAGAAGAGTGTCAAAGAGTGTCAAAACTTTTAAAAAAATGTATTTTATAACACGAAACATCAAAGTTGAGTTTCATAGCTCAAGAGCTGAAATATGTGATTATAATAACACTTTTAAAGAAAAATTTGAACGCAGAATCAAAATCTTTCTATCGCCCATACTTTCTACGCAATACTTCTATCTAAATTAGATTTTTCAAGTTCTAGCGCCCACAGTTTTTGCAACTGTAATTGAATTATTAAATTTAAAGGTAACTTTACAAAATTTGATTTTGCTTTACTTCAGGTGATTTTTATCCGTTTAGAGCAATTGCTAATAATCCTTCAGCGTCATGGGGAAGTGGCAAGTTTCCTTCCCACAAGTAATATCCCTGGATTCCACATTAGGAATTTTCAATGTTTGTCTTTCGAAAAATATTATTGGGCAGTACTTTTCAAGACAAAATGGAAGATAGTTTTCATTTAAAAGAAAAGGTAATCCATCAAAAATCAGGTAGATTACAAATACCTGAATACCTACCTGATTTACTAATAGCAAAACTTTTCTACATTCTAAGCCATGGTCATATCTTAGTATGAAAAAGGCTACCTAAGAGAATGTATCTCATCGATACATAAAATTGCTATTCGTTTTTCCAATGCTTCCTCGAACTTAACGACGACATAAAAAAATAGGTTACCGTTATTAAAGCGATCATTAAATCTACTACTTCTAATCGGCCGTAACATGAAATAAATTTCTTATAGCAGGGATATTAAACATAAGAAATGAATATATATTCTCTCCCTTCCAAACAGAGCTATTATGATGCTCTCAGGTGCAGCTGTAAAATGATTCCAAATACGGCTGTAAACTGTTTTGTCGTAAACTTACAAAGTGTTTGTTTCAGACAATCATTGTCAGCCATCACCATATAAAGTTAGTGCTTTTAATTTAGAAGCATTGCTTACCATTACTTCAAATCTCACCGTGAGCAGGTTAAGGACTGGATTCTGTGTTCAGCTTCTGTATCATTCATAATAACGAAAGTATTACCCAAACGAATATTTTGAACTTTTCTGTTGGCTTACACATATGATAAAAAATGTAACATAAAAAAAACAGGCCCTGCTTTAAGAAAAACCAAAGCCTGCAGAAACCGTCCTCTTGTGCATGCAAAACAAGCCAGCAATATTTAGGTAGCCTACCATTCATTTAACCAACCTTAAGGTTCGTAGCGCCATAAGATTTTTGAATACAGGGAAACTGCGGCCAATAGAAATTTACAGACAAATCACTTATAGAAATATTATATCACAAACTCACATTTTGAGCTTACTCTTGTCCTAAAGGTAGGATATATTGATCCTTCTATAGCGCTTCGTATCGTCATAAGATTTTTGAATACAGGGAAACTGCGGCCAATAGAAATTTACAGACAAATCACTTATAGAATATTATATCACAAACTCACATTTTGAGCTTGCTCTTGTCCTAAAGGTAGGATATATTGATCCTTCTATAGCGCTTCGTAGCGTCATAAGATTTTTGAATGCAGGGAAACTGCGGCCAATAGAAATTTACAACAAATCACTTATAGAAATATTATTTCACAAACTCACATTTTGAGCTTACTCTTGTCCTAAAGGTAGGATATATTGACCCTTCTACATTTGAAAGATTGTGACTTGTAGGTGGCTCTCTGGCCAGTCAATCTTTGATGCATTATTGCAGGATGCACAGAATAATACTCACCCTCATTCAGGTGAAGTTTTCTGAGGCAATGATAGATGCCAGTGAGGAAAGCATGTTCCAGTCATTTTTGAACACATCTGGTTAAGTGCTTCATACGGTCCTGCAGTGTCGGCATCTCTGCCGAAAGTGCATTAAAACTGTATGATGAAAGTATCAATCTGTTTTTCAGAGTGACGTAGAACCGACAATCTGGTTTGCTTTCTATTTTCCATTAATTTGTTTAAGCACAGTAGCGTAAATTCAGAAAAAAAAATTCCTTGGCCTTCAAAATTGTTTTGATTTCTAACAAGTCTGTTTTTCGTATATTTACAACTTTACAGTTCTAAATATATTGCTGAAGTTGCAGTTGCAGTTGCGAATTCGAATTTTGGGAATCGGGCTTTGCAAAGAAACAGTCAATACTAGCGATTTCGAGTTGACAGCATGAATTGATGACAGAAATAATTTATTATCAACATGTCTCAAATAATTCGTAAGCATTTGAGACATGCTTGCGAGTTCATTGGGCAAAACCGACGGAAAATGGAAGAAAACGGCCGAAAAATCATGGTTGCAGCGATAGCTGCAGCCGAGTGAAGAACTAAGTACATCTCATAATAACCATAAGCTTAAAAACGCGTTCTGGCAAGAACTGCCTCATGAGGAAAATCTTACATAAGCAGTTAATTGAGGAATAGTGTCTTTCTTTTCGATTAATGTTAAATGTAAAAGTGTTCTGTGAAAACAAGTTTTTACAAATTTAGAAAAAGAGCCTGAAACCATTCGAAATTGGCGTCAAATCAAAATGAAAAGCGCACCATTGGAGTCACTATCATAGAATCCTCTATATAGATGAATTGCAGCCTCCCTCCTTAAAAAAAAACAAACATGGAAATTTTTTAATTTTTTCCACGGGAAGACCTGTTGTGTCTGTCTTTTTTTACTTTTTTTCTCTTCTTCTTTTTTTTATCCCAAGGACGATTATACCGATTCAATGGCGGTAGAGTATTGGGAGAGGACTCATTTGAAAGGCAAGCGCAATATCTACTTACATATTATTAGAAGCATATCAAGGGTGTGGGTTTATTTGTTGTTGTTTTTTTTGCCAGGAGCGATTGAATACAACAAATGGTCCTAAAATATCAGGAGAAGACTTATTTAAACGGAAATACACAAAAAATACATACTCGTCAAGCAATTCTTAATTACAAAATGATGGTATGCAAAATTATAACGTGCAAAATTGATGGGACTGACTTTAAACACTTTCAAAACTTCGTGTTCATGACCCTACAAAAACGAGTTAATATCCAATAAATTAAAATAATTTAAAGGGTCCTGTTAATAACGTTTACACTATTTCAGGAGCCTCCCTATTAATTGAAACTTGGCTAGAAATCTACTGATCTTTACACTAGAATTTTATCCGACATAAACATCACTGCGGAAATGGATTCAATTAAAGTACTGAACATTGAAAATTAAACATAAATGGTGTTTAGGGACGAGACATTTAACTTGTGAAATGCTGCTGTACAAAAAATAAATTAAAAGCGATAATTAAACGTTAAATGGAAATTTGGTAGAAAATATGGGACACGGAGGAAATGGTCTTCCTCCACTTGTAGAATATCGTTGAGATAAAGAAATATCTACGACCATAAACAATGTTTAAATGTTGGCATAGCCTACCGGGGAAATTACAAACGTAGTTTAATTAACGTGAGGAGTGCTGACTGCAAAGTTTCTTGAAGATTAAATTACTTGAAATGTTACGAATTTTGATTAAGGACTATGAACCCTAGGATATGAGCTGCTTTTATTGATCTTTAGATCAATGACTCTTGGCTATGTTGGCGTGGTAGGAAACTATGACTCAAATTCATTAGAGGTCTGTAGCACAGTATGATAAACTTTATCTGTGTTGAACCGTTGTGCATAATATTTGGTAGCATTGCTTTGTGCGCGTCACCTCTTATTTATATTAAATAAAAAAACAAGCTTTTCAACTAAAAGTAAGGAGCAACATTAAAATTTGAAACGAAAAGAAATTATTACGTATATGAGAGGGCTCGCCCCCTAGTCAATACCTCGCTCTTTACGCTAAAGTTCGAATTTTGTTCCAATCCTTTAAGAATGACCCCTGAATCACAAACGCCGTTACCCCCCTGAAAACGTCTGTATACTTCCCAATAACCAAAACTATATGTAAACAATGGACAAAGTTCATAACTTGCAGCCCTTCCCCTGGGGACTGTGGGGGATTAAGTTGTCATCAAAGACATAGTTAGCCTATTAGATTTTTCGACTATGCTGAAAAAACGGTTATCTCAAAATTTTGATCGGGTGACTTTGGAAAATGAGGGCGGGAGGGGCCTAGTTGCCCTCCAATTTTTTTGGTCACTTAAAAAGGGAACTAGAAATTTTAACTAACGTTTGAATGAGCCCTTTCACGATATTCTAGGACCAATGGGTCGATACCATGACCCATGGGAAGAAGAAAAAAAAACAACAAATAAACACGATTTTCTTCTGGTAAAAATACAAAATTCCACATTTTTGCAGATATGAGCTTGAAACCTCTACGGTGAGGTTCTCTGAATGCTGAATGTGATGGTGTGATTTTCATTAAGATTCTATGACTTTTAGAGGGTGTTTCCCCCTTTTTTCGAAAATAGGGCAAATTTTCTCAGGCACGCATGTTGTGATGGGAAGACAAAACTTGACGAAACTTTTACATTTGAAATCAGCATAAAAATTTGATTCTTTTGATGTATCTATTGGTATCAGAATTTTTTTTTTTTTTTTTACAGTAGGCTATCGGCTATTATTGAGCCGGGTCGCTCCTTACTTACAGTTCGTTACCACAAACTGTTTGATTGATTCTTGCAACAGTAGCGTCCAGCAGTGACGATTTAAGTTCTATTTTTCGCGAGAAAGAGTTGACGGCACATTCTTTTCATGACGAACCAATAGATATAATCAAATATCCTGTTGCTCCAAAAGCACGAGTACAATTTGAATTCACATAACAATTTGAATTGGTATCTTAAGTTTTAAGTCTTAGATGAGTTCCTTCCGAGAATTGAGTTCTAAAAAAGAATCATACCATGTCCCCTATTTCCCTTCTGATTTCTAGCTTAGGAGTATATTCAGTAGTTGCTTGAATTAATCAATTTCATGACGAACCAATAGATATAATCAAATATCCTGTTGCTCCAAAAGCACGAGTACAATTTGAATTCACATAACAATTTGAATTGGTATCTTAAGTTTTAAGTCTTAGATGAGTTCCTTCCGAGAATTGAGTTCTAAAAAAGAATCATACCATGTCCCCTATTTCCCTTCTGATTTCTCGCTTAGGACTATATTCAGTAGTTTGCTTGAATCAATAGCAGGACTGTGAAAATGCGTAAATGGATTGTAAGTCCACGGTCAGTCAATCATTGACTGTGAAAGAGGCAAAATAAGGACATTAATTGCTCATTCTGGCTATGTTTAGTGATCCTAAAAATCATTTTTCATGTATATCCTAATAAATAGAATGTAGGTTCACCTTAGCCTCACCCTTTCCCCTCTCATACACACACTCAGAGGTCAGAGTGTCTAAAAATCAAAATAGGATATTAGCTGTTACCTCTCGTCAGTTCGAGATCAGTTAGGATAAGTTTTATTCATAGTCAACACATATACAATAATACACTGTACTAATCCCCCCCAAGGCTTCTTCGCCCGGAAATTCAGGGAACATATACCGATCACAAGCTCAGAGAGCAATAGCCAAATACTTACCGGTAGAAAAGAAGAGAAAAGACAAAAATATGAAGTAAATATGAATTAAAATATGAGGCAATGATCAAGTGGCTCCAGCTAACCTTCTCAGTTATGTTGACAAACGAACTGTATACCAAAGATTGGCGCGCTGGAATTATATTGTCATTTTGGAAACAAAGGGGCAATCACC
>CM051258.1:28679773-28734773 GCA_027921565.1 Artemia sinica
ATGCATAATGAACGCCCTTTGAAACTACTGGATGAATAAATTCTTGAACCTCTCGGGAAACTCAACGGCGGGAAAGCATTAGGTCTACAGAGTTACTGAACTTAATTTCTTGACTTACTTCAGACGGGGAAAATTTATAGACTAAATTAGATCAGTTTTAGGCCATTGGAGGTCGAATAAAGAGATCCTTAAGCCGGTCTTAATTACTAGAAATAACTCAGCGCAAAATTGAGAATGTATATTGTGAAATGAGGGCTTTAAGTTTGATCCTACATTTGAAATTTGAGACTCGATTCTCATACGATTTGTTTAATAAAAGCGAAAACCTCGAATGATAAAAGAGATCAAGTTTCAAGTTTTTCTGATTATTACAGTTAAACTACTAAGTAAAAATAATTTATTTAAAGAACGTAAGGCTGGAGCAAGTTAGAGCCCACAGGAAATGGAAAAATTGATTTATATTAAAGGATTACTTAGTGACTTATCGAAGGTTGTATAGTCAAACAGTTCGTGGTAACGAACTGTAAGTAAGGAGCGACCCGGCTCAATGGTAACCGAAACTCTAGAAAACGGTATTTTGATACAAATAGATATATCAAAAGAATCAGATTTTAATGCTGATTTCAAATATATAAATATAAATATAGTTTCATCAAGTTTAATTCTACCCATCAAACTTAGGCGCCTGAGAAAATTTGGCTTATTTTCGAAAAAAGGAGGAAAGACCCCCTAAAAGTTATAGAACCTTAATGAAAATCACACCATCATATTCAGCGTATCAGAGAACCCTACAGTAGAGGTTTCAAGCTCCCATCTACAAAAATGTGGAATTTTGCATTTTTTGCCAGAAGAAAGATCACGGGTGCGTGTTTATTTGTTTGTTTGTTTTTTTTTCCCAGGGGTGATCGTATCGACCCAGTTGTCCTAGTATATCGTGGGAGGGCTCATTGGAATGGAAATTAAAAGTTCTAGTGCCCTTTTTAAGAGACCAAAAAAAATGGAGGGCAACTAGGCCCCCTCCCACGCTCATTTTATTCCCAAAGTCACCTGATCAAAATTTTGAGATAGCCATTTTGTTCAGCATGTTCGAAAATATAATAATTATGTCTCTTAGGATGACTTAATCCCCCGAAATTCCCGGGGGGAGGGCTGAAAGTTATGAACTTTACCCAATGTTAACATATAGTATTGGTTATTTGGAAGTATACAGACGTTTTCAGGGGAGATTTTTCCTGGTAGTGGGGGAGGGGTGGGTGGGTCGGGGATTATGTGGGAGGATCTTTCCATGAAGGAAGTTTTCATGGGGGAAGGGACATTGCTATGAAGGGGACGCCGGACTTCCCAGCATTATTTAAAAAAAGATCAGAAATTTAATATAAAAAAACAAGTATTTCAACTGCAATAGCAGCAACATCGAAACTTCAAACGAACAGAAAATATTACATATATGATTGGGTTCACCCCGTAGTCAATACCTCGCTCTTTAAGCCAAAGATTTTTTAGTACTTTCATAAGAGCTATTTATTCTAATTACCGGCCTTTGTGATTAAGCGGTCATTTTTAAAGAATTGGAACAAAATTTGAACTTTCGCTTAAAGAGTAAGGTATTGACTAGGGGGCGAACCCCCTAATAAACAAATTAAAAATATATGAATATAGAAGTTTGTTACGTAAGTTAATTCGTAAGTTACGTATATTTATTACTAATAAAAACGTTCGTAAATAAAATTAAACAAGTTTCGAGAAAGCCATTTCACTAAATAAAAGTAAATTAATATGAAAATTTTGTTTTAATTATTCATGTACGGTGAGCCAAGATCAAAACCTGCATTTATTCAAAAACGTTCAAAAATTAAATAAAAAAACAAGTTTTTTAAACTGAAAGTAAGGAGCGACATTAAAACTTAAAACGAACAGAAATTATTCCGTATATGAAAGGGACTGTCCCCTCCTCAACGCCTCGCTCTTTACGCTAAAGTTTGACTCTGTCTCACAACTTTATTTTTTAAAACAATAAAAAACTTTAGCGTAAAGAGCGAGGCGTTGAGGAGGGGACAGTCCCTTTCATATACGTATATTTATTACTAATAAAAACGTTCGTAAATAAAATTAAACAAGTTTCGAGAAAGCCATTTAACTAAATAAAAGTAAATTAATATGAAATTTTTTTTTAATTATTCATGTACGGTGAGCCAAGATCAAAACCTGCATTTATTCAAAAACGTTCGAAAATTAAATAAAAAAAACAAGTTTTTTAAACAGAAAGTAAGGAGCGACATTAAAACTTAAAACGAACAGAAATTATTCCGTATATGAAAGGGACTGTCCCCTCCTCAACGCCTCGCTCTTTACGCTAAAGTTTGACTCTGTCTCACAACTTTATTTTTTAAAACAATAAAAAACTTTAGCGTAAAGAGCGAGGCGTTGAGGAGGGGACAGTCCCTTTCATATACGGAATGATTTCTGTTCGTTTAAGTTTCAACGTCGCTCCTTACTTTCAGTTTAATAAACTTGTTTTTTTTATTTAATTTGTATCAAAGGACCGCTAATACCGTAGGGTGGCAAAAATTGATAATTACTACTTACTTGTCGACTTTCTTTTGTCAACTTGTCTATTTTCTTGTCAACTTGTCAAATTTGTGCCTCAATTTTTTAAATTTTTTAGCTTAAAATGCAAGGCTGCCACAAATCAGATGACAGCGTTAGTTGTCGCTCATGTTTTTGCTATCAGCTATATTGATGATGGGCAGATAAATTTTCTGTGATGAAACCAATGGGGACGTTCAAAATTTTAAGCTTTTCACGAGAACAGCTTTTACTTTGAGGATTTAAATAAAGAAAAAAAAATATGGTGTATATATTGAAAATGAGGCTCCAATTAAATATAGCAACAAATCTTGTCATGCTAAATCTAGCTCAAATTAAGAATTAGATTTAGCATGACATTTTTGTAATGACGAATTTTGTCAACCCAACCTTCTATAAGATTAAATGCTTCTCCAGATGAAACCACTGGACACAGATTAAGAAAAAAATATTTCTCTCTTTCCAACTTTTTCTCTGCCCCCCTCCTCCCCCTGAGATAGATACAGACGATAGAAACCATTACTTTGGGAATTAAGTGGCTGTATATTTGCCCCGGTTTATCCTCGATTCTATCTAACACTGGGTTAATTTTATTTTAACAAAGTTATCACTACTTATTAACGTATTTGAAGTACTTTAATTTATTATTGATTCCTTGGTGCTGGTTGACTTAGTATAGACATTGGTAAAAAGCACGGTTTTAGTTAGTTCTTTTAATAGCCTATACACTGCAACTTTAATTTTCAGTGCTACCCATGCAAAAAAGTGGTTTTCCTTGTTGTAAAAGGGTAGCGGAGATTACACTGTGTCTTTGGTGTTCAAAATGGTTGAAGTTTTGAAATGTGCTTATGAAAATATTGGTGAAGTCGGAAGCCTAAGTTCCCCCAGTACATTTTCTAAATTCACTGGACTTCAAAAAGAGCTAGCTAGAGAGTATCTACAAAATGGACCAAGTTACACTCTACACCGAAATTATAGGGTTCGGGGTAATCATTATCGAGCAACTAATGTCTTTTTCCCACTGCATATAATGCAAGTAGATCTTTTAACTCTAGAAGAGATTCAAAGTCGTCACAATACACACTAAAAATATATTCTACTTGCAATCTGTGTCTTTAGTCGCTATGCATGTTCTATTGTGGACAAAGATAGGTGTTGCAGTTGCTAAAGCTATTGAAAGTATTCTTGATCAAGATTGTTATAGAAAAATTCAAACAGATAGAGGTAATGAATTTCTTAATCCATATTTAGAGAAGGCCCTATAAAGGCTGCATTGACCGAACGATTGATAGGAGCTATTCTACTTTTAATTTCAAGATATTGTACATTGAAAAAGGCTACTGGTTTTATTCAAGATTTAGATAAAATCATACAAATTTATAATCAACGTCCTCATATATCTCTGTCCAATGTTAGTCTTCAGGAAGTTCATCGAGGAGATCATGATACACTTGACACTTTTTTCAAACATTATTCCAGTGAAAAGGTTGTGAAGAAACAATTCAATGCTGGTGTTACACTTCGAATTAATAAAACTACTAGTATTTCGGAAAAGAGGAATTGCTTATTGTCCACTGAATCTTTAAGGTGTCAAAATCCTAGACACTAAACCCATAACATATTGTCTACAGGACATCAAATATAAAGAGATTTTCGATGGTTTTTATGACTATGAACTTCAAAAAGCCAAAAATAATACTGAAATCTATCAAATTGAAAAGATAATAAAAAGTCGAACACAAAGGGACAAGAGACAGTTGCTTGTTCTTTGGCTAGGATATAACTCGGATTTTGATTCTTGGGTAGCAATTGAAGACATATAGAATACCCAAAGATTTATATGTGACATTCAAATCCAATTTCTCTAATCCACTGTGCAATGATTTGAATAAAACAAGTAATTTTTGGAAAACACTCTGTCCCACCATCAAATTGGATGGCGAGTATGAAGTTGCTCTTGTTGATTGTATTCTCAAAAATACATGTGATATCCTGAGAAAAGATCGTCTACATTACATAAAAGTTAGACCACATTATTGGCCAATCGTTAGCGAGCATTGGATAGCAATAATGAACTCGGTTGAATATCCCTTCGTCACACTAACATGCAAATAATTTGGTAGTATGTATGATTTGTTTCATGCTATCAATAGAAGAATCTCCGCTCGTAAAATGGTGCCTTTCAATTCAACCATTCAATGGGTTAGGGCGGGATCAACATTATTTCTCCCATTGACAATGAAAAGGTAATCGATAATCTCAATGATAATCTGAGAGATGTTCATGATTATAAACAGAACATATTCAATGCTAGAAGGGCTGGAAGCACTAGTGGCATGGACCGTAGCATTTTCAACTGGAATTCTCCTCGGACAGTTGTATGTTTATTTACGCTTCATACGTTGAAGCATCGAGAGTGGGCAATAGCAATGTTCCACTCCTACGTGTTCTTGAAAGAAAAAACAGTCAAGATCATATTGATCATTACAATATAAAGTATCTTCCTTATATCCCTGTAAACACGTCCTATTTGGAACTCTACCAGTCAACATTAAGAACTGAATTAGGTGATCCGCTAGCAATAACAAAAGGTGTTGCCGTGATTACAAGTCGTTTTCGACCCGTTCAATAGCAGGATGTTTAATAGAAAAAATGCATTCGTTTTTCCTGATATTGATTGCTATGTTGCTACTCTTGGTCCAAGACAAATGGGTCTTGGAATGGACTATTACAAAGGTTGTTTATCAATATTGGGCTATGGTACTGGTAGTTGGTTTGCTAAGCTGTTTTGCTCTTCACTACCCTTGGCCAAAAAAAATATATTGTACTGGGCGGCACAAATTTTCCATGCTCTACACTACACGATTGAGGCTCTGGCAAGGATTAAAAAAAAGTATTTAGGAAAATCTCAGGTCCGGCACTCAATCTGCTGGCGAGCAATTGATATCTAGGTAACGTAGAAACGGTTTAAAATAGTCGAGAAACAATGCATCACTCATCAGTCTCTGTTCACGTCAGAAACAAAAGACACCACTCTTGTTAAAGTAGAAGAAGAAACCAAGGAAAAAAATTGTTAGATCAAAAAAGGATTTCGTTTCCTAGACTGAAATGGAATATCTACCACACAAGAAATCGCACCAATCAGTTACTTCATCTTTAAATCTATTCAATGCAGAAAGTGTTGATGTAAAACATAGTTACTATGAACAATTCTATCCACAACAACCGTTCTCTGAAAACATTCATTTTTAAATTTATTCCAATGAATTTTATTTCTTGGATTTGTCTTCCACAATTATAGATTTACATTTGATAGAGAAGAAATCTGAAATGAAATGCGAAGTCCTACCGGTGGAATATCCTATGAAAATTGTGTATTACATAATCTATTTCGACAAATCACTGTCCACACAAATAGAACATGGGTGAGTACTAGCAATCATCTCTCAAATTATACGAGCTACATACAGTTCATGTTGATGATAGCAAAGTCATGTAAGGAATAGAGGGGTTCAGCCATTGGATATGAATACAAGACAGACACTGACACTACACATGCAGTTAGAGAGGTGACAACTAGTGAATTACATTTAGTTGGGAAAATAAAAATCACGAGATAGCTAATATATCCGAATGGCTACCACCGAATATCAAGTTGAACATAAAATTAACGCTTGCTCTATCCAATTTCATTTTGCGAAAGGTAGTTGCTACAGCAACCGATGTAACAGCCCCTCTCACCTAGGCAATATTTCATGTACGCAAGCAACAGGTTATGAGTTCTGTTGCTTTGGCAGTGGGAAAAATAAGATCTAGTGGAAATAAAATCAAACTACTTGTCCCTCATATAATCACCAATCATCGATATATTGCCACGGGTTCATGTACTTTTCACCGACTCTTCATTTATCAATGGTGAAATTCCTTTTTTACTGGCATCTGCATTTGTAAAAAGTGCTAGTGCTATAGGATTGTGGACAAGTTTTCCATAGAAATTTGAAATGTTTGGACTTTCCTCTCTATAATTGGAATCCCACTCTATAATTTATCCTTTGATAAATCCTATAGGCCACAGTATGAGTTGAAGCTGCAGTCTCTAGATTAAGATTCACCACTATTTAAAAAAAATGGTATAACTGATACAATGATTGCAAAAACTCATGGTGTCATTGTATTGGACTTGTCTGGCACTCAAGATATGAGTTTTTTACGAACAGGGAGTGTACGTTTTTAGTCACCTTTTCCGAGCCATTAGATGAGAGCATTGCATTAATCTCCTTAAATGAATTTGAAACTTACTAGGAAATTACTCCCGAAGGCAGTGTTCTACTAGACCTCACACCATGTACACAAACTAAATAATCGCCACATTAAATATGGATTCGCAAATGTCCAAATATAAATCATATTGTATACCCTCGGTTTTTCCTTGAAAAAGTTCGAAGTGTTAACAATACTCTTATCATTGTTAATAGCAGTCCATCGAACGTAAAGACATGTTATTGGCTATGCATTTTTCAAACAGCGAAGAATATGGAACTTTTGAGCTTCTTGGCATACCACACGCATTCTACGCTCTGCAAACCAACAAATTTATTGAAAGCAATTGGAAAACTATTATTCAAAATTGAAAGAGAGTGCAGGATTTAACAACTAAGCTGTGGTTTTCATGCACCATTATATTTCGTTTTCCGATTTCGTGCCTATACCTACAATGAATTTCTCGCCAACTACTTAGACAATCTTCACCTAAATGAAATCCTATTGGAAAACACAATTTCATACCTGCATAATATTGATTTCAGTGAACTACGAATAAAACGTTCTAAAAATTTTGTAAATTTGTTTATTATTAAAAAATGTATAAACATAAAAAAATGACTTTTTCTCCTCTCTAGATTTCTTCTTATACGTATATGTAGCTGTCGAGAACAAAAGATGTCGGTAGATCATCTGAATTCACTGTATATTGATCTTGATTTGCATATTCAGGATCACATTTTCTGCAGTAAAATGTAACTTTATCCTTGTTGTATCTCTTTGTGAAGTTAATGATACTTTTCTCATTCAAATGGTAAAATTCACGTGTTTCACTTTGGTTATTTGAAGCAATGTCATATATAGTGTTTTCAAATGGAAAATCACTTAATGTAACAGCCAAATAAAAATCAGCCGGTTTATAATCATAGTAGCCATTGTCTTCATAGCGATGAATTAAAAACCAAATTCTCTTGTTATTCCAATAGTTGAATCGCAGACCTGATTCTTCCTACCAAACAATTTAAAACCACGACGATACCAGTATCTTAGAAATAAACTAAAATCTTGTTTAGGGTTCTTTTCAATCATACCGGGATAGGTATTCTGCCATTGATCACATTTATCTTAGTGACAATTCGAGCATAGGAACCCTGTAGTGTGAGAGTCAGAAATCTCTTCTAGACAGGAATTACAATCTTTAATTTGTACTGCATATTCTCTGTGCAATCTACACGGATTACATAATCTACACTACTCGTCATTAATTGTCCAATTCTCAGAGGATGACCAGCTGCCCAGTGTATGCATGCATAGTAGGCATGTAAAGAACATCCTTTTCCAGCGTTGACTCTCTCACCGCCAAAATGAAATTGACTTACGATCGATAAAGAATATCCTTTTTTAGCTCTAGAGAGAGAGGAGTAATCGAGTGACATCACAATTCAACTGAATCTGTGAACAGTATCTTCTAAATTGTCGTTTTATTTATTGTTCTCTTGAAAAATTATTTGGATAGATTCTTAAATCATCATTAATTTCTAAGGTAGTGGCCAAAAGCAAATCCAAAATAATATTTTGTTTTGTTTTGATTAGTATGTCAATAAATTGAGTAAATACGTTTGAGCCACGACTTCATAATCATCATACAATAATTCAAAGTTGGAGATTCATCTTTCATAATATCCTCAAGCATTCTTTGAGAAAATACTTTCTTTGGCACGGATAACTTTTGCAAATGATCATTTAGTTTAGGACATTTTTCCAAAATCCCAAACTGCATGATTTTATGTTTCATAAATCCATGCGTGTTTTAATCCTAACACTCTCACAGCTGACTATAGACTAACTAAGATTCTTTCTACTTTGGGAATATTCTAGAGAAAGGAGCGGTAACCTACTAAAAATATCTAACAGAAGACACATCTTCTATTTAGAAACATTTTTATTTTCAAAAATAGAATAGATGCATTCTCCCTCTTTTTTCATATGGTGACCCAATTCATTGTCTTCAATATATTTCGTGATCGCATTTTATGCATATTTTAATCTTTGTAGATGTATTATATTCACTTTTGCCACACAAAATAACTTTTTCTGCAAACTTTGAAATTTGGTTATTGATATCTCATATCTACAAAGAAATTCATTCCTCTCAAATGTTAGTCGACATTTCTTTGTAACTAAAAATAAATATTGAGCAATCTTTTCTTTATATCATTGCTGCTATTGCCAGCTCCACTATGAACTTCCAGTAGTGTAAACAAACAACTCAGTTTTTGCTAGTATATCTTGTCAAATAAAAACCTGATGAAAAAGATATATTCAAACTGTTCTCTCTCTCTGAATCCTACTTTCTTAATACTATAAATTGCGTTTAAAATCCAGCCTTATATTGGATCTGGTAGCCACGACTGGTTGCTTAGCCCTCATGGCTATATGTAAATTATTTTCTCATGGAAGTATTCAAATTGTGTAATCATCGTTCCTGTTACTAGGATAGTAGTCGATTATGCTAGTGATGTCCTCATCGAAGTATGCAAATTATGTTGTCATCGTTCCTGATACATGAATAGTAACCGGGTATGCAAATTTTCCTGAGCATTGATCCTATCTTTAGAGCCCAAGTAAGGATGTATACCCAGGAGTGCCAATAGCAATACTACTAAGGTGAATTAGATCAGTTTAAACTCAGGCTCTTCAACTTTATTGCACAAGAGCCGTAAAATATTTTGTTTACAGATTGGCGACTAATATAAAAACATGTTTCATTAAAAAAAAGGTTTCAATGGATAAATCGTCATTCTGGAAATTTAGCAAAATCGATCAACGATTAGCAAAATCCATCAAATCCACAATTTTTTTTTGGCCGTAGTTGTCAAATTAGGATCTAGATTAGGAACAAACAATTTCTGGATTATTAATAGAACGCCAAATTTATAATCCAGATTGCAATATTTAAATTCAGTTTGCCAGCGGAAATGACCTGGTATTTACTATGTATTGGATAATACCGAAGGATGTCCACCAAAATGTTTTTACCTAGCAATAACTAGAAAATTACTTTTCGGTAATGCATATCGACATCCTAAATTTCTCCAAAACCAAATCTGACTACATTCTCAGATATTTTTTCCTTAAAATTGTTTTATTATATTTTGCGTTTTATTTATGAAATTCCGAACAATCTGAACATTAAACGAAACAGAACATCGGCTTTTTTAAGCTTGGAAAATACTTCGATTCAATTATTTCCTAAGATTAAGAAGAAATTCAAAACCATAATATTATTTGAGTTGCTATGAGAAGATATGAGTCCCATGAGAATCAATGTCTGGTATAACTTAACTTACGAAAATGTTTGTAAGCAATATTGGCAGTTGTACTTTTTTCACCTTTTTATACAGAATTTTGAATTAACACTAATAATTCAAACTTTAATCATTATCATTAAACATAACTAAGATCGATGGGCCTAAAATTGAAAAAAATGGCAGGTGGCTGGCATCTTAGACCTTTAGTACAGGCAAACTAGCCAAAAATATGGGTCGACCCAAAACAAATTGCAACAGAAATGATTTTTATGCCATCTGTTAAAGAAAAAAAGCTGAACAACATATTCAAAGTTGCACATTCTAGGTCAAAAATAAAACTAGTTTTTTTTTGCTTTTTGTTTCAATTTTTTCAGTTTTTCTCTAAAAAAATGAACTATAGGTAAATGTTCAATTTTCTGTATATGAAGCACCGCCCTGATGTAAAATGAAGAGTTTAGCCCGAAAATGAAAGCAAATTTGATGTACAGAGTACCAGAAAAAAGTTTCATAATCATCAATATGTGATTTTACCCTTCTCATCGTTGTGACCTATTTTTTCACCATAGTATCAGAAGGCAACTATTCTGACATAAAATGATGAGCTGAGTCCAAAAATCAAATTAACCTGATGTAATGTCTATTATAAAACCCGTTTCATATTCATCAATATGCACTTTTTTATTTTCATTTGACATGTTTCTTTTAGCACTTATTGTCCACCAATTCGTCCATTGTTGGGAAAAAAAGAAATAATAAGTGGGCTTATGAATTATGTTTGGCTCGTTTAGAAGACCAGTTAACGCACAAAAGGCAGCTACACCACTTTCATGACCTTCGTATGCAATAAATAATATCAGCGTATCTTCCCACGCTTTATCCAAGTGATTTCCCGGATAAAGCCGTAAGCGAAAAAGTCACAATGGAAAATTACCCCGAGTAATCATTTATTAAGTCACGTTAATGCCCGTGTTTGATATCTTGCCATCTATAGATACAAAAAAGTCATTCGATGTATCTGCCACCTAACAGGCTGAAAAAGTTTCGCTGCGAATGTTCTGCTTTCCCTTTGACTTGATATTTAAAGGTAAGAGATCATTTTTGTTTGTGTCATCATTTTAACCAAAGGTATACAGTCTGAAATGGTAAAATAATGTATCCAACCGTAAGTAGTAAAATTTTTGGAAATTTATATCAAAGACCTGTTTTATTTAAAAATAATGGGATTAATCGTTAGGAAGAGACTGGAAATACTCCAGTACAGAACCTTGAAACTGTGGTTCCAATACTCCGATATGTACTTACTTGTACTTACTTACTTACTTACTCGTACTTGTTGCACGTTCAAGCCAAATCCAGACTCACCGTGGCGCCCAGTAGATGACGAAATTTCTCCTTCCATAGGTTTCGCTCAAGGGTGGCAGGCTCCACCATTTCCAGCCACTGGCGATCCCAGCGACGGCTGTATTTTCGGAACCCTCCGATTGGCTCCAGATCAGACTTAACTATTGCTAGCCACTTCTTCGTTTGGCCTCCTGCCCTCTTCTTCCATGCCGGTAGTGGTAGAAATTTGAGACATTTTTTTGCTTATATGGTCATCTGGTCTCCGCATTGTGTGGCCAAACCGTCTCAGTCTCCTGTGCTTAACAATATCAGAGACAAGTGGGCGATCCCCACATCTTCTCCTTACTTCTTCATTCGAGATTCTATCTGAGAGCCGGATACCCAGGACATAGCGCAGGCATTTGTGGTTGAATATATTCAAGCTTAACGCTTCGGCTGCTTTAAGTGACCACGTTTCACATCCATAGAGGAGGACAGAGGGAACCATAGCTTCATACACTTGGAGCTTTTTGCGTGGCGATATTTCGCTCCACTTCCAGAGATACTTCCGTAGTTGAAGGAAGACACTCCAGGCTGACGATATGCAGCTCTGGATTTCTTCTGAAGATTCGCCGGCAGGGTTTACCATCGATCCGAGGTATTTGAACGACTGGATGTCTTTTATCTGATTACCATTTAGGGTCACAGGGGTTTCATCTATCCCATCTGTTCGCATGGATTTTGTTTTTGGTAGGCTTATTTGGAGACCAGTCGAGTGTGCCTTGACTGCCACGTCATTTATCATAGCCTGGGCTTCTGCAACGGATTCAGCAAGCATGTCCACATCGTCAGCATAGTCAACATCTGTGACGGAGAAGGACGGGCTCACTGCAATGCCTTTATACTTTTCCAGGACCCTGACGATCCAATCGATGGCGAAGTTGAACAAAGTTGGTGAAAGGGCACAGCCTTGACGTACACCTTCCTTGATCAGGACCAGATCTGAAAGATCGCCGTCGACTCTTACCCGGGTCTTTCTTCCAGAATTGTATGCCTTGAGCAGATTGATGATCTTCTCAGGCACACCGTCCCCTCTCATTGCTTCCCATACTGCATCACGATGGAAGTCATCATCATTGAGCGTTTCTTGGGGATAAGGTACACCACAAGGTCCCCAGTCTTGCGGTCACCCGAAGCGCGTTGGCCATCACCTTGCTCGGCGTCGAGCTCAGTGATGTTTACACCCTTCACCACTTTGAGGTGCGCTAGCGGATTTCCTATGTTGCCTAGGGACGGAAGATGAAGCCTCATTGCCTGGATGCCCACCACCGCCGTGGAAATTTCCAGGCTTAGATAGCCCTTTGCTCCCACCTAGAATCAGCAATAGGCTTCAGAAGGACTAATAGACTCCGATATGGTATCCATACTGCAAAATTTCATAAGATCCGAACGACCTGGGTCATGGGATCTCCACTTAAAAATGCACCTCTGAAGTGCTACCTTATTTGGCGGCATCTGGGCATAGCAATTACACATAATCTTCCAGCTTTGCATCCAGCGAATGGTCAAGCTCAATGAAACCCATCCTGCCGTTTATCAAGCCTTCCAGAATGGGATGCATGTGATCAGACGTTTAGATAGATTCTGGGCTGGGCTCTCCACGGATCTTTTCATTGAGCAGGAGCTCATGCGCTGTCTCAAAACGACTGGTGGCCTTAGCGATGGAAGTGGTATGACAGAAGTTCAAAGGTCTTTATGGATTCTGTCTCTACCAGTGTGCTCTGCACTAAATCTTCTGATGGAGGGTATGCCACAGGTTTTCTATGGAACTAGTGAACAACATAAGGAAACGTCCGAGCCAAGGCAGTTAAGAAACTGTAAAGACACCCATCTCGTTATCGATTTCCTAGAAAACGGATCACCATTTAATGGGGATCTTCAAATGAGAGACATCACCAACGGTCTTACGGCCTAAGAATCTGCCAACGTTGATTCTGCTAGAGAATTAGGCCTAAAAATCATTGACTCCATGCCTGGAAAGCTGGTCGCTGATATTGTTTTTTGACGAAAACAACAGGCAGTTCAAATTACTACAAAGCAGAATCCAGGTGGAGATTGCAAGAGACTGAACCCCACTCTCCTTTCTCAGAGGTTCATCACGCTAGCAAAGATTATCTATCTCATGGAATCTGAGTACTTTCAACACGAACTGTTCCTACCCAGCATCACTTTTTGACAGTTCTTGCATGTTCAGGTCTCCGAACAAGCCAGAGCTATAGCACAGGCTTGCAATCTTGAGGAGCACTCTACACCCCTTCCCAAAGGCATTGGAAATATCATCGACGGTGGAGCTCTTCTGCACAGAATTCCATGGGCCAAAACCGAACGGCGCTCGAAAATCCTTGACCATTATGCTACTTCCGTGACCCAAAAGTATCCATCTGCCACTATTGTGTTCGACAGCTACGATGGCGGAGCTACCATAAAGAATATGGCCCAGTCGAAGAGAAGTTCTATGATAGGCTGTGAGATCTTCTTCACATCAGATATGCAGCTGAAAATAAAAAGAATGAGTTCTTGTCCTGCAAGAAAAACAAGGCCAGGTTTATTTGCGCGTTGGCTGTTTATCTCCTATCAAAGGGCTTCGTCGTAGTCCAGGCACCAAGTGATGCAGATGTCCCAATTGTGCAAGCTGCTGTTGATTCTTCCCGGTACTACGACACTGTCGTCATTGGATATGATACTGATCTTTTGCATCTATTGTGTTATCATGGTGACCTACCAAGCAAGAAACTATTCTTTGCACCTGAGCCAAAGTCTAAAAAAGCTCTCCGAATATGGGATATTCAAAAATTGAAAGAGAAGCTGGGCCAAGAGACATGCCATCTGATTCATTTTGCTCACGCCATCTTAGGCTGTGACTCTACTTCACGGATTCACAGAGTAGGAAAAGACCTTGCTCTGAAGAAGCTAATGACAGATGCCGATTTTCATACATCAGCTACAGTTTTTATCCTGAAGTCAGCTTCGATAGAGGAAGTAAGGTTTCCTGGAGAAGACGCTCTGCTTATGATATATGGCTCATCAAAAGGAGGAAATCTGAATGAACTCCGCAGGGACGTTTTTAAAAAGAAGGTGACTACTGCTAGCACGTTCGTTCACCCAGAACAGTTACCACCAACTTCTGATGCGGCTAAATTCCACAGTTACAGGGTTTTCTACCAAGTTCAGGTATGGAGTAGAGATCTTGATTCTGAACTTGGAGCCGAGGAATGGAGTTGGGAAAATAAAGATGACTTCTTGTATCCATTGACTACTGACGTCCTACCAGCCCCTCTTCGGCTTCTGAAAATCTTGAAGTGCTCCTGTCAACTGGAATGCAGCTCAACGAGATGTAGCTGCCTTAAAAGAGGCTTAGCTTGCACTGCAGCGTGTAAAACGTGCAAAGGGACAGTATGTTCTAACTCTCCAAGAATCGAAAGCTATAACGATGAGGAAAACGTCGAAGCTTAGATATCTGAATTAAAAGAATAAGTTGTGAATACTAGTCGGAGTTCTATTCTGTCTTTCAAATATTCATGAAGTTGATTCGATAATTTTATCAGTTGTGAAGACTAGTCAGTGTGTTGATAATAGTTGATTCTAAGTGGGATTTTAAATGTCACCGACTGAAAACTAGTTTCATAGATCATTTCCCTTTTCTAATATTTTTAATGTTTTAATAAACATCTTGCAATTACTTTTTTTTAGGCCGACCCATCAGGTGATGGAGCCAGCGACGATCAGATTCAGGCTAACTGATTATTAGATCTCAAAACCGACAATTTAGCCAGCGAATGATGGTCTGGTAAAAAAAAAAATGGGGGTCACGATGACGAGAAGCGTAAAAATATAATATTGATGATTATGAAACTTTTTTGTATAACGTACACCAAATTTGACTCCATATTCGCACTCATCTCGTCTTTTTACATCGGAATGATAATTCAGTTCAAGAAAAACGAACAATTACCGGAGCTTAATTTTTTTTTGTTAGGAAAGTGAGAAAACTGACACGATACGCAAAAAAAAAAACTAGTTTTTGCGTCGACCTAGAATGTGCAACTCTAGATGTGTTGTTCAGATTTTTTTCATTTACAACATGGTGTAAAAATCATTTCTGTTGTAATTTGTTTTTACCAACGATGGACGAATTGGTGGACAATAAGTGCTAAAAGAAACATGTCAAATGAAAATAAAAAGTGCATATTGATAAATATGAAACGGGTTTTCTAGTAGACTTTACATCAGGCTTATTTGATTTTTGGACTCAGCTCATCATTTTATGTCAGAATAGTTGCCTGCTGATAGTATGGTGAAAAAGAGGTCACAGCGATGAAAAGGGTAAAATCACATATTGATGTTTATGAAACTTTTTTCTAGTACATGGCACACCAAATTTGCTTTCATTTTTGGGCTCAGCTCTTCATTTTAGGGCTCATCGGCATGATACTTCATATACAGAAAAACGAGCATTTAGCGACAGTTCATTTTTTTAGAAAAAACTGAAAAAATTGACACGAAAAGCAAAAAAAAAAAAACTAGTTTTGCATCGACCTAGAATGTGCAACATTGGATATGTTGTTCAACTTTTTTTTCTCTACAACAAGGTGTAAAAATCATTTCTGTTGCAATTTGTTTTGGGTCAAACTCTAGTTTGTCTGTACTACTACGAGATCTGTTAAGAAATAGTCAAACGTTTCTTTATACCCGTCGGGATTCAATCCTGCTTGTCTGTTAGTGATATAAATGTGTATTTTAATCATTAATGAAAAACCAGAAAATCAAGTATTCAACAAGCACACTACGGCTATAAACCACACAAATGAAAAATCACTTTGAGAACGCAAAAGCGATATATGACGAGACGTAGAATATCACAAATTAATGGTTAGTAGACAGTGGAGCTTCGGCCCGCAAGATAAGACATGTAAGAATTAAATGGTTCTTCTAAAAACTTTAAAAAAAGACAAATTGTCAGAAGAAAACAGGAAAAAACGTAATCTCGGTGAAAGCCTAATGTGATACACAGAATGTGAAAGAAAAGGATTTCGTTTACCAATATCAAGGAGGCGGGTTATTTGCATAAGGAAAAGGTATATTATAACCGTCCAGGCTCTCACCTTGTTTGACATGTTATAGTCTCAAAATACATAAATACAGCTTCAAATCCTATTACCCAAAAATCACCAATTTTTGGTTCTTAGAGAACAAGAACCATTAATTTATTTTATACAATGTTGTCTGTAAAACATGGCGGTGCTAGTTTCTGATTTGAAAAGGCATATCATAGCACAAAACATTACACAAACCGAGCTTGAATTCTCCTTTGGGTCTAATTCTACAATCTTCTGAAATCTTACAGGAAATTTTTTACTAATTCCCTACCTCCAAATGAGAAATTGCATAAAACGTACATATATCAGGGACTGGAAGGATTTGGTACTTTAACCACTCCTCCTGAAATGGCCCACACTCCTCCAGAGGCTCCTGATGGCTGTGTTCTTGTACTGAATGTGTATCGCATACTAACGTAGGTCTGTATCAATGTCAAAGTTTAATTATCCACGCTAACACAAAGATTGCTGCATTGCTTGTTTGGTGTGAATGTAAAAAAAATCGTATAATATATTATGTTATATAAGTACTTACAGTCTCTCAAGAGCAATTACATTTTATGACAATGTAAATATTTCTGCTCTTGAAGACTGAATCGGGGATGATTCAAACTACGTGGTTTTACACAAGACCTACTTTACAGCGGACGTAGAAATTTGAAAAATGAGGTTATCATTCTCTTTTTAACAGTTACCAATTCTTTTTACAAAAAAAACTTTTTTATTTGAGTCTAATATATGTCGAAACGATTCTTGTTGTCAGAAACTCCAATTTTTGGCTTCTTTTGCAAACGAGAAAAGATCAGACGAGATATTATGCAATAGAGGCTAAAGTGCAATTTTCCTTCGAGTTAGCCAAAATGGAACAAACTAAGTGAATCGATAACTTTGCGAGAAAATAATGAGCATATGAACAGTAAAAATTTTTCTATATAATTATTTTGGTTTACTCGTAAGAAAATGCGTATGTTTCAACAATGGCCAGAGGTTATAGCCTGTAAGGGACTAAACACAATACAACATTAACAAAAACAATTCAAGTAAAAAAAGAAGGTTTAGGAAAATAATAAGCAAAAATTGTTTTTTTGTCAGTTTTACTAGATTTCAAGTCAATGTTTGTGAATATCCGCAGGACCTGCCATAAAATAATCAACTGGTAAGTTTAATTGTATTCCTACCATGGACTAGGAGTTTTGGAATTCCTACCATGGACTACTTCGTGCATCAGTGAGGAAAATTTTACAATCAATTTACAATTTCTTTCATTTTCTTTGAAAAAAAGAAACTCCCTCGAGAAAAAGAGTATCTTAACAAAATCGTTCAGAAGCTTTACGTTACTTCTAGCATATAAATGAATGTGATTCTGCATGGTCTGTATCGGTTTTCAGTCAATTTTAAATTCGACCAGAATTTGATAGGAACCAAATCGTAGATATATTCACTTGTCTAGAAACATTTGTCTGAATATCAATGAGTTAAAATAGTTGGGAAATTTTGAATTTCTCCTATCTCAGTACCGATGGACCAGAAGATATCCCATCGGAAATAGCCAACACATTTGAATGTTAGCTCTTTGTGATTTTCAAAGCAGATTTTGAGTTAAGCCCTCAATCACCTTCTTTCCATTATAATTCCGTTCTTTCTTTTCTTTTTGCATGTACCAAGAAACGTTGAGCTTATATCCCCAGAAGGAAAAAAAAAAAAATTTTCTAAGTAAATAATGAAGTATTAATTAAGTAATAGCTAAATTAAAAATTATTAATTTATGTATTAATAAATACAGCAGTATAAACGTTCAATACAGCAGCATGATACTATAACTAAGTATAATTAGCTATAGTATCACACTGCTGTATTGGATGTGAATTTTAGACTAAAATTATAATTCTTTTCTCATTTGACGCATATATTAGATAAGAATTTTATTCTTGCCCAAAATCCACGTCCGACGCAACGGTAAGTATTTGATCCACCAGAATTACTTAGAACGTAGAGATCAATAATTTAGACTAATTTTGGCAAGAGATGTAAAAATCAACAGAAACAACAGCAGTAAGAAATGATCCTAAGAAATAGCACCAAATTCAAAAAATTCTGAAAAGAAGGCAAAATGTATTTACCGAGAGCATAAGGATGACAAGTTGTACTAAAATAACTGAATTGCAAGAAAGGATGAACTGGCGGAGAGAAAATTTGCAAGACCTTCTGAACAGAATGAACCTGCGTCTTTTACAATCTGTCCAACCAGGTAGCAAAACCAAAACCTCTCAATCACTCTACCACGTTGAGACCCCCCCCCCCATAAATTTGAAAAAAAAACCTCACGGCACCAAGGGAAATGGGTTTCCACAAGGGCATAATAAAGCAACCACGACTCTAATTGGCTCGCTAATAGTTCCCCTGAAGGATAACTAGAAGATCGAGAACATTCCTCAGATTCGAGGGATATAACAATCATTCCTGTATTTATAAAACAAAAATATTGGCAAAAATATTTTTATCATAGGCATTATAACCTGATATAGAGCTGAGTAAGGGCGAAGCATAAAAAAAATGGTTTTTACTCGGGAGTGGAATGCTTACATCACAACTTCTCACTGTGAATCCTCTTCCACTGGGGTTAAATCCATTAAAGATGTGCCTATATAAAAAATAAACTAAGAAATAATTGGAAGACTGAGCACGTCCCATAAAACTGGAGAAATGCAACAATCATACCTGTAATTAGAAATAGTGACAAGTGTGACTGTAAAATTTGTTGAAATGTTTCGGTCATAGACATTGCAAAAAATATCTTTATCATCTATCCGCTCTTTTCAGGAGCCGAAGACTCAGGTGGTTCGAACACATTATAGGCTTTTTAAACGAATTTCTGACCTGATAGTACCTCAAGTTTAAGATCTCTTCAAATAAAAGAAATGGACAAAATATCAAATTAAATCCTGGCATTTAAACAGTTCGGAGAGACAATGATTCTCTCAAAGGTTTCCGGAAAAACGGAACAATTGGTGATGCAAATCATCCGCCCCTAAACACAAGACCAACCAAAGACCGTGGTAAAATAGGGTCAAGGAAATCTTTGACACCAATTTAGGGGGAATAGTCTCTGCCTTGTATTGAGGAATAGCAGTAACTATAGTTAATTACAGTACAGTAGGACTGCATATTGACGTTACAGTCAGTTAAACATGTATATATCCCTAACTTTTCAGAATTGTATTGCTGTAGTTGCGTAACAGCATGAAGATGAGTTCCCCTACCCTCAAATGAATCGGAAATAAAGCAAAGTAAATATGGACAAATTATTTGTCTTTGCCTAAAATACATATTAGGAAACAATAACAGGCGCACCAGCTAGGAAATGTTCCTCTTCGACACAGATGACCAGGGTCTAACAGTCAAATGTTTCTTTCAAAACTGTAAATTGCCTCAGATTTGTAATCCAAATCGGCTGTCCTCTGCCAAAACCAAGTATCTACATTTTTCAAGTTTCCGAGAAAATCGTAAAATAGTGATTTTTTTCATTTCCTAAGCTGGAATAGCTGATGACGATACACAACTTCGTCATTCAATTCTATGGCAGAAACTCCCTTTCTGCAGTTTGCAACACACTCAACAAAGTCAGGGAAGTCATAGCATTTCCCCTTTTTTCTCATTTTCGTTTCAATGTTGCCGTGTATGCCGTCTGCTGCATTGTGCGTGTGCCCTTTTGTCAGATACTTTAACGTTATCCTCTTGGGCCCTTCTTCTCTGCTGACCATCATCACAAGAGAAGTATAAAGCACCCAGCTCTTATTCTGACTGGAACAATTGTCCATCCAGAATATGAATTCCTGGACATCCTTCTCTGCTGTAACTACAGTATAAACAGAATCCACTATGTTTTCAGCACCCCTGCCCCTCAAAACGTCGTGCCACAGCACACAAAAGGAACGGCCTTTTCCTACAGATGCTGCATCATATTGGTCGACACGGGCGAATGTTTCATTGAAGACAACAAGACGACTAAGGAATATTGCTTCTTTGTTCCCTGGCAAGTCGGGTAACAGAATCACTTTTTGCAAGTCAACTGCGAATACACATATTCCAGTTTCTCCACTTTTAGTTGCGTCACGTCGATAGGCATGTTTAGCCTTCCTTGCCTGTTCAATGTGTTCTTGCCAGTGTCGCCTGGAAACATCAACATCGTAAGTCTTATTTGCAGCAGCAGAAAAAGGTTCAAATTCTCCATTAACACCTTCATCGCTGCTGTTTTTTTTGCTGCTATCTTCGTTCTCCATGAGATTGTAAATTTCTTTCAACTGACGTCTGTAAGTCTCGTGCGACACAACTGGTACTGGATTCTTAGTAACAAAGTCCTGATGCATCAGATCAACCGTCAAAGAAGATGGCAGATATCTGATGTTTGGTGCATTTTTGCGACGGTAATGTGGCGTAGAAGGTCCAAAAGAAATGACATGATTTTTCACATTCTCAACTACTTCTGGTGGTAGCTTGTTGTGAGGACTCTGCCTAACCCTGAAAGCCATTATGCGCTCGCCAACTAGCCCAATTTTCATCTTCTTGCTCAATTCAGTTAGGTAAGAATCCGATTTAAACCCAAAATTATTCATGAACAGTTTCTTGCAAACCTCCATCTTCACTACCACAGTGTTATCTTTCTTCGGAAGGTAGTAGTGTCTAGTTTCATTTTTTTCAGTAGACTTTAACCGATTGAGGGTCACTTTCTACCGTCCGTCTTCTTATGCACTCCAGCCTCACACAGCCGGCCAGAAATTTGGTTCTTGATGCATAGCTTTCTTTCCAAAAACTTTCCCAGATTTCTTTTCTGATCCCCATGTCAAGCTCCTTACATTTCTTTTTACATGTAATATCACAGTAGTTTTCAATAAAAGGATGCTTGCACTTAGCATTTTCTTTTTTGCCTCTTCACTTCTGTTTCTTTTTCTTTTAAGGTGCTCCGTATTCACATTTTCTTGTTGTTCAGTATCACTTATTTCATGATTTATTTTACCATTTACAGAAACAATTCTTGCTTCCGTATTTCTTTGTTCTCGTATGTCTTGACTGTTTCCTTGCAGCTGATCTCTACCAGTACAATAATTGGCTCTGTTTTCATCAGAACTGCTGGCGTTCCTCAAAACTTCACTATCACTGATCTGTTTATTAGCTATAAGAGTTTCAGTCACTGTACTGCAAGGCATGTCAAATGGCACAAATGGCTCTAGTTCAAAGACATCATCAGTTAATAATGGTTGCAATTCATGAAACACTAGAAGTTCAGACTCATTAACAGAAGGGTCTTTGTCAATCTGGGTATCTTCGTAAGCTGTCGTCTGCTCAGCTGCGCTTCTTACAGCAATAGGTTGTCCAACGACTGCATCACTGCCTGCAGCTGCTTGGCCAAACCTGAAATAGGAAATACATAGTTTGTCTTTTCCATTTTCTAATGCAGATTTTTTTTTTGTACTGGATTCTTAATTTTTTGCGAAAATTCCTATAGGCTATAGTGAGTCAGCACCTCCAACTGTAAAAACTCAACATCACTCTTTTCTTGAGTTCTTAGCCTTTTTGAAACTGCCAAATAACTTTGCCGACAGGATTCAATCCTTTGCGGCTTGGGATACAAATGTTGCGCAGGAGGGCAAATATTATCACATATGGCGAGATTTATCAGAAATTCTCCAGCTAATGAAAATAGTAAGACCTGACTGGAGCATAGTACAGATGGAATAAAAGATGATTTCATCTTAGCGCAACAGCAACCCCGAATCGCTGAAACCAAAAAACGGAAGAAATCTTTGAGTAACCCACAAAATGTAAACAAACAAACCGAATCTGGAGATGGAATGTGAAACCAGTTGTTTTGTAGGATTAACTCGACAAAGTAGTTTTTACGGCTTAGGGATGAGATTGCAGTACCCACGACCCCACGAGATACCCAAGACCAAAAGTCTTGGTAACACTCCTCTTCCTATATCTGAGCTGATGCAAGTTAGCACAATCTTTTTACCAAGGTCTGGTCTACTACAGGAGGGCTACGATGGTTCAATGTGCTTCACAGGTTCAATATCTTGAAATACCTCAAGAAATACTGAATGGAAGAAACCCATTTGGGTCTAGGGTTGTAGAGTAGATAATGATCTATAAGCCTGGTCCTCTACTTGAAGTCAGTATTTCATTCTAACAGAGACTACATAAATTGAACCTGTGAATAATAAAGCTATCCGTCGCTTTTCATAATTAACTAAAAAACAAGTTTTTTTTAACTGAAAGTAAGGAGCGACACTAAAACTTAAAACGAACAGAAATTATTCCGTATATGAAAGGGGCTGTCCCCTCCTCAACGCCTCGCTCTTTACGCTAAAGTTTTTTATTGTTTTAAAAATAAAGTTGTGAGACGGAGTCAAACTTTAACGTAAAGAGCGAGGCGTTGAGGAGGGAACAGCCCCTTTCATATACGGAATAATTTCTGTTCGTTTTAAGTTTTAATGTCGCTCCTTACTTTCAGTTAAAAAAATTATTTTTTTAGTTAATTTCTGAACGTTTTTAAATTAATGCAGCTTTGATTTTGGCTCACCGTGCATGAATAATTAAAACGAAATTCGCATATTAATTTTCCTTTTTTAGGCTAATTGGCTTTCTCGAAATTTTGTTCTGACGTAACTTACGAATTAACTTACGTAAGGAATTTCTATATTCGTATGTTTTTTATTACGTATATTAGGTAGTTCGCTCCCAAGTCAATACTTCGCTCTTTGCACTAAAGTTCGAATTTCGTTCGAATCACAAATCCCTGAATCACAAAGGCCGGTTAATTAGAATAGATAGCTCTTTTGAAAGTACTAAAAAAAATTCAGCGTAAAGAGTGAGGTATTGACTAGGGGGCGAACCCTCTAATATACGTAATAATTTCTGTTCGTTTTAAGTTTTAACGTTGCTCCTTACTTTCAGTTGAAAAAAACTTGTTTTTTATTTAATTTCTGATCGTTTTTTAAATAATGCTGGGAAATCTGGCACCGCCTTCATGGAAATTTCCCTTCCCCCAAGAAAATATCCTCCATGGGAAGATCCTCCCCCGTAACCCCTACTCCGACCCCCCCCCCCCTTCCCCTAGAAAAAAAATTCCTCCTGAAAACGCATGTATACTTCCCAATAACCACTACTATATGTAAACAATGGGAAAAGTTTATAACTTTCAGCCCTTCCCCCGGGAACTGTGGGGGATTAAGTCATCCTCAAAGACATATTAATTGAATTTTTGACTATGCTGAACAAAATGGCTATCTCAAAATTTTGATTGGGTGACTTCGGGAAAAAAATGAGCGTGGGAGGGGGCCAAGTTGCCTTCCAAATTTTGGTCACTTAAAAAGGGGACTAGAACTTTTAATTTTCGTTCAAATGAGCCCTTTCACGAAATTCTAAGACTACTGGATCGATACGATCACCCCTGGGGGAAAAAAAAATCAAACAAACAAACAAACAAATAAGCACGCATCCGTGATCTTTCTTCTGGCAAAAAATACAAAATTCCACATTTTTGCAAATAAGAGCTTGAAACTTCTATAGTATGGTTCTCTGATACGCTGAATATGATGGTGTGATTTTCATTAAAGTTCTATGACTGTTAGGGGTTGTTTCCCCCTTTTTTCGAAAATAAGGCAAATTTTCTCAGGCGCTTAACTTTTGATGGGTAAGACTAAACTTGATGAAACTTATATAATCAGCATAAAAATATGATTCTTCTTATGTATCTATTGGTATCAAAATTTGTTTTTTAGAGTTTCGGTTGCTGTTGAGCTGGGTCGCTCCTTACTTGCAGTTCGTTACCACGAACTGTATGATACAGCTAGACCCCAGCGCCGCGCCAGCGGATCGACCGAACGTCACCGACGAGAGGCCCGGTCGAACGCCGCCGGCAGAGGCAGCGGCGTTCGGTCGACTTTGAATTAATTTTGCGGCAATTCTTTATTGCGTCAACCGCAAAGTCGGAGCTTTCTCGTATGGTTTGATATTTCGATTTTCCTGATTAGAAATCAAGCAGGGCTTGCACTATCCCCGAATTTTCGGGTATTTCCCTGAAAATGTATGCGTCACCCCGGAAAAAAAAAATTTGGTTCCCCGAAAATCACGCAATCACGGTGCCATCCCTAGCGATTTATCACCAGTGACTTTCCCTGCCAAATATTACTTTGCATACCACAATTCTTCACTACTCTCTTGTTCATTAATTTTCGTCTCTTTTGTTACTTTGCATAAAAACCATACAGATGCAATATGCAATTGCAAATATTGCAATATACACAGTTCTTCATATGTTGACAAAAAAAAATATCGTCTTTATGAAATGAGTCTATGTAATTTCGAATGCAGTTTCCCAATCGCTATTTCTTACATCATTCGTAGTCAAGAATTTTATTTTCATGTTGAATAGAATTGTAGAACGCATTCACTACTATACAGCTTCAGCCTTCAGTTGGATTTTGAAATTGACAGCCGACAGATTGTTTCTACAGCTGAATTGTAAGTTCGCAGATTTTTTTTTTTGCTGTTTTTAGATAAGATTTTCTTAATGTTTAATACTCAGTTGTTGAACGCCTGATAGATTAAAGAAAATATAATCTTCTTCCTGAAAAAATTTTACCCCCCCCCCCACAAAAAAACCTTCTATTGAGAAAATTTTAGCAAAAAGTTGCCCCGCCGACATCTTACCGGCGGCGCGCCGCCGACATCTTACCGGCGGCGCGCCGCCGACATCTTACCGGCGGCGTGGCCGTGCTGTTTTAGCCCCGCCGCCGCCGGTGTTCCCTCGTCGGCGCGGCGCCGGGGTCTAGATATAGCTATACCTGCAATGTAACACTACAAGTATAGCTTTATATACAGTTTTATAATATTAAAAATCCTATTTTGATCTTTGTATGCAAGTTGATGCTAATAATATATGCTAGCACAGTGTTATAGAAAAATGAAATTTTTCTTAAAAAATTGATTCAATTTAGAATTTCTTTGTGATTAGAAGAGGCACTAGATGTGGCAAACTTTCTTTAAAATGAGCCATTTAGCTGTTACGGCCCACTGTTCTATTTATAGGACAGCTGGTTTTTAATTTTTATGACCAAATTTACAATGAGAGTAATTTGCTTTGAGTGATAACTGCTTCACTGGTGATCAGTATACGTAGGTTAATTTTTCCAGATCAATTGATAATTCATTGTCAGATCAGTGACATCATTTAGGTCAAAATTAGCATACTTGCCTACCGGTAGTTTTCAAAATTCAGTAAAAAATAGTGAGTGTTCCTGTGTTGCTACTTATGCCGCATTTCGCGGCATTACGCCGCGATTCTGAGAGAAATGCCGCATAAAATTTTGATCATGCCGCACGCCGCAATTATGCCGCGAAATGGCTTTTTATACCGCATTTGTTCCCGTATGTATAATTTGTCCAACTTTAAGTTTCTTATCTTTCGCAAATGTCTTTGTTGCATAAAATGGGGATTTCAAAGACAAGTCCGACTCGTTTTGCGGAAGTCAACTACGGACCTTAATTAATGACCCGTCGGCGGTCGGCAGCTTGTCCCCTGGGAGGCCAGTGTGTTCGAAGGGGGTTGAGTTTTGCGGGTTTGACGAAACTTTGACGTTTGATTTTCTCAGTTCATCTCATGACTGAATGACCTCTGTCAGCTCAGCCCAAGTGTTTTCAAGTTAGCAATAAGGACCAGACAGACTTGTCTTATTTCACAGGATTGTCTGATGGTAAGTAGTAACTATATTTAAGTAGCCTAGGTGTCGTAAGAACTGTTATTAGCCAAAATTTGGGGGGGGGGAGGTATTTATCGACTGGCTGGTCATTTTTACCGACTGTTTTATGCAGACAAAAACGACTATTGTTGAGGAAAACGACTGTGTTGACAAAACTTCGGCTGATTTTAAGAAAAACAACTATTTTCAAGAAGAAACCGACTGTTTTTAAGAAAAATCTACTGTTTCCAAGTAAAAAATTGACTGTTGTCACGGAAAAATAGCGGCACTGCGCATTGACTCGGCTACTTTTTAACGACTGGCCGACAATATTCGGGGGGGGGGGGGGGGCACCTCCCGCCTAGTCGTTATGGCCCTGGAAGTAATCAGGTCAGAAAGAGTTTATTGAGCCAAAAAGTACTGGCCTATCCTAGGGGGTGGGCGGCTTCTATGATCTGTTTTCTGTTTACCAAAATGCGTGTTTTAACTAGTTGCCAGTTCGTTACTTCATCATTTCAAAATTCAAATTCATCATGTGGTATCAACGAGAGGTGTAGTTCTTACCGAAAGTTTTGAAAGCCCGATTCTCACTAGAAGAGATCATCAAAATCACGATGATGAAACAGCTAAGAAATATAATTTTTTTCGAAATTAGCAATTTCCTTGTTAGCATTTGTCGACTGTGTCCAGCCTTTCTACTCTCCGACGCGGCTGGCTGGACGCAAAATATCTGATAACTGAATGTGCCTCTGTGAAAGTGAAAAATAAGACTAAAGGTTGTATGGGATCCCAAAAATTCAATATTTAATCCAGACATTGGGTTTTGTCTTCGCTAGATCCAGTCTTCGCCAGACTCCTTGAACATTTTTACTCTTAAAGATCTAGAAACAGATTAAGGTCAAATGGCTAATCCTCTGAGAAAACCAAGTTCAGATTTGGATTCAGCATGTGTGTTTACCTCTATAAGTCATATCTATTTTGACAATACCGATCGAAACGTTCCTGCCTTCTGCCAATTTTCCGGTTTCGCCGAAATTCCGGAGCTACTTGTCTGGCGAAAAATTGAAGCTCAGAAACGAATTTAGCGTATCTCCTTACCCCTATTTCCAACATCTAGTCAACTTCAAATAAAAAATATACGTATAACAAATTATCCGGTTTCAGCCGGATTCCGGACGAAATATATGCCCGGCTAAAAAACGATTGTCATATACGGTTTCAGCGTGCCCTTTTACCCCGAAATCGAACATCTTATCAACTTCAAATAAAACTTTTACTTTTGACAAACTTTCTGGTTTTGGCCGGATTCCGGGCGAACAACTTGTCCGGCGAGAAGATGGTTTCCATTGCCGTGTTCAGCATGTTTTCTTACCCCATAATCGACTATCTCATTAGCTGTTTAAAAATATTTTGTCTGTCCCTTAATTTGAATCCCCACCCCTAAGTGTAGGGCTACAGAGCCCATCTACGAACTTGACCTTTCCTTTGACCCAAAGGATCCTTACACCGAGTTTCATCAAAATATCTCATTCCCTTCGACAGTTATCGTGCTTAGGCTACAGACGGACAGAAGGACAACTTTTACAATGTCATAGGTATCCCTCCACTTACGTTTTGGGATCCCGACAAGCAAAACAAAAGAAGCCCAAAACGGATGATAGTTGAACAGGCATCCAAAATGAACAAGACCAAAGGTTTCTATGGAATCCCAAAATTTAATCTGTGATCCAAACAATTGGCTCTTGTAGGTATCAGTTCTTCACCGGACTCCTTAAAGTTGAACTGAAAAGCAAATTTTGTGTATGTGTATTTTAAGTGAATACAATGCAATATCGGATTGTGTTAAAAGGAGTTTTTGGCATTTTTACTGTTTTCTCTAGCATGATGTTCAGAATGTTTAAGGCCATGCTCACAGCACTAAGTTCTACTATGACGCGGAAACTTAGAACCTCAATACAAACTCGGCTTTTCAATGGCCCAATCAAATGAACTTGGTTAACACTGCTCAGTGCGTGAACGCCTATTTGTCGTAAATCGTTTTTGTCAAGCATGCAACACAGTTACTAGCTGTAGAGGTACCCCAATCTGACAGGGAATATCACTGTATGGAATTTTATAAATCGCGAATATATTCAAGTAATGCATGCAACGGATATTTCGGCCCTTCTTGGCAAGGGTCCTCGTCAGGCTGTCAAACTTCATGATCAACCTTAGGGAATGATACTTTCTCTGAATAGGATCGTAATTGACGTATCCGTTTAATCCGTTGCTTGAATATGTGTGTCCAAGTCAGCATGGGCCCAAGCCATAGCAACGAAGTGACAGATTTTCATTTGGTCTTTCAGCCCTTTTCGGTAAACAAATTTTACTATTCAGATTTAGAAACAGAATTTTTCATTGAGTGGTTTTTGTTGTTGTGTGTGTTATTTTATACTCTCTCTATTTCTTTCCTTTGATTACTCCACTATCTTAAAGCTATAGAGTGGGTCATAAATATTATTATTATACGACAATAGTTGCGTTTTTGCAGATACCATGGTATTCGATATACGGTCTAAAGTCGTTTCTGCAGCTACCGTGGTATCCGATACCACAGTCAAAAGGCGTTTTTGCAGTTCTCGTGGTAACTGGCCAGCTACCGCGGTAACTGATATTCAGATATCACGGTCCGACCATGGTATTTGCTCGTGGTATCTGAAAAGTCATCTCATTTTCATCAAATTTTGTCAAATTGGTGCGAAAGAAGTTCAGCACTTAGTTATGTAATTGGATATCAGTTTTTCTTTTGGGATGCCTTTTGAAAAGTGCAATTTCGGCAATATAATAGTCGTTTTTGCAATGGACCGTATATCAGATATCATGGTAACTGCAAAACGACTAACTGCAGATCCGCAGTTACCGTGGTAACAGGGGTATCAACAAAAACGCAACATATGTGTTTTTACGTCATATCTACTGTGATTCGACGTCATATCTGCTTTGACGAAACTGATCAAAACTTCCTGCCTTACTTCTGCCAAATTTCAGACTTCAGCCGGATTCCCGGCGAAGGATTTATCCGGAAAGAACAAAGGGTTCTCAGCAGGCTGGCGCTGGAAGAAATTAAACTAATGCAGGTTCGTTTCTTTCACCAGCAAGTCAATCCATGAAAGAAAGGACATAATAGCTAAATATTTCTCTTGTTTATAGACCAAACGTGTTACAACATAATGGCAAAAGTGATAGATATCCATCAGGAATATGAGGACGGTGATAAAAACTCGGACGATAGTGAACCCTCCAACAAAAAACCGAGGATCACAAAGAAAAGGGCAGACCAAAGATACAAGACTGAGTGGGAAAGAGAATCTGACTTTAATGAATGGTTACGAAAAGGAAAGGTGCGGACCGGTCAAAGCAGTGGATATTTAGCTCACTGTCTTTACTGCAAAAAGGATTTCGTTTGTAAAAAAGGGAAACACGACGCAAAAAGGCACAAACAGACCAAAGCTCACAAAGAAAATAAAAAAGCGTGAATAACTTCGTCTTCTAAGACCATGCCATTGAGTCTTCATTTTTCTGGTAATTCAAAAATCGAAAGAGTGGCCACTGTTGAAGCGAAGCTAGTGACATTTCTCGTTGAGCACGATCTACCCTATTCGCTTTCTGAAGACTTGCTGAAACTTGTGAAAAGTATGCCAGACCCAGATCTTCTATGCCAGGCCACTCTTGGTAGAACTGAAGCAACTAATATTGCTCGACAAGCGTTGGCCCCTCATTTTCATGAAAAGCTTCTTGAAAACCTGAAAACGAATCTTTTCTCCGTAGTAATTGACGAGACCATAGATTCCTCTGTAGCCAAACAACTTGCTGTTTGTGTCAGCTTTTGTGACGAAGCAATGAATGTGCAGGTAGATTTGCTCGCTCGAAAAGGTAGAGTGCAGGTAGATACTATCTCAAGAAGTGGTTGTGAGGATGACAACACTGTCATCCTCAAAGACCTAATTTCAGGAACTTTCAACTACGTTTAACAAAATGGCTATCTCAAAATTTTGATTGGATGTGTTTGGGGAAATGGTGGGCGTGAGAGGTTAGTTGCCCAACAATCACTTTCGACTATTAAAAAGGGCACTAACCTTTTCAATTTCCAATCGAATGAGACTTTTTCGAAGTTTCTACGAAAGCGCTTTCTATAAAGCCTTACATGCCCCCAGGACATAACTTACAACCCCTGCCCTGAGGGGTTTGTCATCCTCAAAGACATAATTTCCAGAACTTTCAACTAAGTTGAACAAAATGCCTTTCTCAAAATTTTGATTGGATGTGCTTGGGGAAATGGTGGGCGTGAGAGGGGGGTTAGTTGCTCTTCAATCACTCTCGACTTTTATAAAGGGGACTAGCCCTTTCAATTTCCAATCATATAAGTTTTTTGAAGTTCCTATGACAACACTTTCTATAAGAACCTTATACGCCCCCGGGGCATAGCTTATAACCCTTGCCTTGAGGGCTGTGGGGGGAGTGTCCTCTTCAAAAATATAATTTCCGTCTGGAAATCAACTACGTTATACAAAATGGCTATCTCAAAATTTTAGGTATTTTAGATGTTTTAGGTATTATCAAAATGGTAGGCGTGGAAGGGGTGGTAGTTTCCTTCCAATCACTTTCAACTATTAAAAAGAGCACAAGCCACTCCAATTTCCAATCGAATGAGCACTTTTCCAAGTTTCTACGACAACTCCCTCGATACAAAGTGCCCTGGTCTAAAACCAAAAAAAAAAAAATACATTGTGCCAACATCGTTCTTTACTTAGGCAGCGCTGTCGCGCTGCCTATGATAAAAAAAGATTGAAGGGCAACTTGCACACCCTTTTTTTCCCAAAGTTACCTGATAAAAATTTCGAGATAGCCATTTTGTTCAGTATAGTTAAAAGATCGAATAACTATGTCTTTAGGGGGTAAAAAGACTCACCCACAGTCCGTGGAGGGTCAAGCTATGAAATTTGCCTATTTTTTATGAATAGTATTCGTTATTGGGAATTATACAGACATGTTTTTTTTTTTGGGGGGGGGGTTGTGCTTGGGGTTGATTTCAATAGGGAGAATCTTTCTTGGGAAGAAATTTGGGGGGGGGGTAAAATTTCCAGGGGAAATTTTACATGGGGGATTTGACAAAATTCCTATACGAAATTCCTTTTAACTGTCTTACATTCTCTTTTCCAACTCCATTTTGCGTGTGGAAATGTTCCACGGGAATTATCCAGGGGCTATTTTCCGCGTGTTTTGATTTTCGGGGAAAAATTTCCACGGAAGGTGGCAATTCTGGAGTAAGCGAGAAACTGATTAGAGATTAAAGTTTGTTTTCAAATGAAAGTATGCCAAGGAGAATTTTTCAGACTGAATCGTCCGCAAGAAATTATACAGGGAAGGGGGATTCTCAGCAAGGATGGAACTGTCTGGAGAGAATTTGACGGAGGGGGGGAGGGGCGCTTTACGTCGAATGAAATTTCCACGGAGGGGTTTCCCGTAAGTGAGGGGGTATATTTCATGAAAGATGAGCCGGATTTACTGGCATTATTTGAAAAACGATCAGAAATATAAAAAAAACTAATTTTTTTTTAACTGAAAGTAAGGAGAGAAACATTAAAACTCAAAATGATCAGAAATTATTCCGTATGTGAAGGGTTGCCCCCTCCTCAATGCCTTGCTCCATACGCTAAAGCTGTTAGCCCTTACAAAAAAGCTTCCTGTTCTAATTAAACTGTATTTCAGTAGCCGTTCTTAAAAAATTGGGATAAACAGTCAAACTTTATCGTAAAGAGCAATGTATTGAGGAGGGGCAACCCTTCATTTACTGAATAATATCTGTTTGTCTTGAGCTTTAATTTTTCTCCTTATTATCAGTAAAAAAAAAACTTGTTTTTTATTTATCTAGTTATAACCGATACGATAGTTCTTCCTAAAATGGCCCATAAGTTGACATAGTATTATGTTATAACATGGTATTATGATAATATCAAGACCCACATTTATATTATTGTAAATCAAAGACTAGCAGGATCAATACTAGCTAAATATTTCTCTTGTTTATAGACCAAACGTGTTACAACATAATGGCAGAAGTGATAGATATCGATCAGGAATATGAGGACGGTGATAAAGACTCTGACGATAGTGAACCCTCCAACAAAAAACCAAGGATCACAAAGAAAAGGGCAGACCAAAGATACAAGACTGAGTGGGAAAGAGAATCTGACTTTAATGAATGGTTACGAAAAGGAAAGGTGCAGACCGGTCAAAACAGTGGATATTTAGCTCACTGTCTTTACTGCAAAAAGGATTTCGTTTGTAAAAAAGGGAAACACGACGCAAAAAGGCACAAACAGACCAAAGCTCACGAAGAAAATAAAAAAGCGTGAATAACTTTGTCTTCTAAGACCATGCCATTGAGTCTTCATTTTTCTGGTGATTCAAAAATCGAAAGAGTGGCCACTGTTGAAGCGAAGCTAGTGACATTTCTTGTTGAGCACGATCCACCCTATTCACTTTCTAAAGACTTGCTGAAACTTATGAAAAGTATGCCAGGCCCAGATCTTCTAAGCCAGGCCACTCTTGGTAGAACTAAAGCAACTAATATTGCTCGACAAGCGTTGGCCCCTCATTTTCATGAAAAGCTTCTTGAAACCTGAAAACGAATCTTTTCTCTGTAGTAATTGACGAGACCACACATTCCTCTGTAGCCAAACAACTTGCGGTTTGTGTCAGCTTTTGTGACGAAGCAATGAATGTGCAGGTAAATTTACTCCCTCTTGTCGAATGCAGCGACGGATCAGCGTCTGGTCTATTCAACCAGCTAGTGAAGGTGATGGATGATGTCAAGAAGGCGGGTGTTCCTCTACAAAACTTGGTCGGATTTTGCTCTTACACAACGAATGCTATGATGGGGATAAACCACTCAGTCAAAACACTTGTTGAAGGGTAATATCCCTGGGTTACAGTCGTGAAATGTAGCTGCCATCTGTGTGCCCTAGTTGCAAGTCATGCTTGCAAAAAACTGTCCAAGAGCCTCGAAGATCTATGTCGGACTGCGTGCAATCACTTCAGGCACAGTGCAAAACGCCAAGATGCATATAGGAAGGAATTTCAAGTCTTTACTCAAGTGGAACACACAGATTCCTTGCTTTGGCTCCAACACGCTGATTGTCATTTCAAAACTGTGCACGCCGTATTCTCGAACAGTGGGATACTCTTACGTTGTACTGGGACTCGTTGGTACTTGATGATCCCTCGCATGCTAATGATCATGTAAGAATGACACTAAACAACCCATACTCGAGGGTTATGATGTTTTTTGTCGAGTACGTGTTGGGAGAGCTGAATGAGTTCAACACCATCTTCCAGTCTGAAAAACCCCTATTTCACCTCATGAAAACCCAGGTGTAAAAACTTCTTCGGACGTTAGCCATGAACTTTATGAAGCCTTCATATGTTAGAACAGTCAACCCTTTTGACATCAATCCGCATGACGAAGTGAACTATCTTCCCGACGAAAATGTCTATATCGGTTACAAAGGGTACGATTTCCCTGTGGGACTCGAAACGAGAGAAGTTACCAGTGGCCGTTTTGTAGCGGAAAGTATCCGAATTCGTCTCTCCGAGAGGGATTTCTACGTCGAAGCTGTTCATCCAATTCTTGATCGTTTTCCATTCTCTGAAAAGATCTACGACCTGGTACACTTGCTTACCCCAAGCTCTAGTTATGAACTGAAAGTTCCCAGTCTTCGTCAGTTCTTCGACTACTACGATTCTGCGCTTTGGAATAAAGCAAAGCTAGAGCAGGAATGGCGGTCTATACCGAGTGTAGCTCTACCTAGTACTGTCGATCTCCCTGACGTAGATGACAAGGACATTGTCGTTTACTGGCGCCACATCTTGCAAAAGAAATCACCAAATGGTAGTCGGATGTTCCCAAATGTCGGGAAAATGGTTCAGTACTTTTTCTCACTCCTTTTCTCAAACGTTATTGCCGGGCGTCTCTTCAGTTTGCTCAAGGAAGTGAAAACTGATAAGCAAAACTGACTGAGTGCAGTGACTCTTTCGGCAACACTGAAAACCAAGTGTGGCCTTAAGCGCAATTCTAAAGGAGGGCTTGACTTGGGCAAGTCAGTGCTAGAGCTAGAACCCGGACTAGTCTAGCGTGTACTCAAAGTGAAGGCTTCTCGTGACTGTAACGTTTTGAACCAAAGCCTTGTGTATGGTCTGGCCAAAGATATTGTTTGTGACACACGGGAACAGTCCGATTCCGATTAATCTTGTCTGTTTGTCTTGTATTATTTATCTGAATGTTCCTTCTTGAAGCTTTTGATATTGATTTTCATTAAACATTAATCGAAAAAGGTTGAGATACGAGAATCTAGTTATCCACCAATTATTCTATTGGATAAGCTTGAAGGCCCAAGGGAAAATCGCTTTAAATTTCTTCACTATTCACTTCACATTTATACGGTCTTCCCACCGTGGACTTTCCCTGCTGTGGTACCTCTGCACTTTTACTTCTGTTGCGTGCTTGACGAAAACTATGAACGACAAATGTGTGTTCACGGAATGAGCTGACCATGCTTACCTTTGACCGCTGAAAAGAAGGATAGACAGCCCGTGTTTTCTCAAATTTATGACAGATCTTCACCACACTTCACTTGACACTGAATCAACATTCATATTAAAGCGAGATTTTTCACCCATTCTCTCAAAAATACAAAACACAGCTTTTCCGAGAATTTCGGGCATGCCGCGGTTTTTACCGCATTTTGGTTCAAGGATGCCGCGGAAATGCTACTTTCTGACGAGGCCGGCGCCGCGGAGCGGTGCCGGTCGAGTGGCAACACTGGGGTGTTCCCCCAGACAGTATTGGCTTTAACAGCAGTTAGACAACTTTATATTTAACCGTATTTCTGGATATGACCAAATTTACACTAAAAGTAATTTGCTTTGAGTGATATCGGCTTCACTGGTGATCAATATACCTAGGTTAATTGGTCCAGGTCAATTGATCCTTCATTGTCAGATCAGTGACATCATTTAGGTCACAATTAGCATAATTGCACACCAGTAACTTTCAAAATTCAGTAAAAAATAGTGAGGATCCCCTAGACAGTATTGACTTTAACAGTAGTTACACAACTTTATATTTAACCGCACTTCTGGATAACAACAGATTTGACAAGTAAGTTCAAAGTTTACCCGCTTTTAAGTTGGTGTAATATTTATAGGACAGTGGGTTCTAAGGGTTATTTTTAGTACATGAAATTTCAAGGTTTGTGTTTTTAGTGCTAATTCACTTAAGGTTTTTTTTTAATATAACTCATTGGTTGATTCCTTGTTGTGACAACTTTATCTACACCTTTTCCTGGTTTTGGTCATAATTACCTCTGCAATTTTCTTCCTGGCGTTCACTTATGCGTTTAGTTTATTTGTGATATCCGTGTGATAATTTCCGTTTGTTGGTGTGTTTTTCTTGCTTTGAAAGGTATCACTTCGGTGGCGGATCCAGGGGGGAGGGCGCCCCCCCCCTAACGTAGTCTAAAGTAGTGTAATTTACTTAATTAACACAAGATTGCGTTAATTAAGCGTCCTCCTAACGCAAGTTTATCGGATCAGCCTATTTTGCCCCCCCCCCCCCTAAAAAACCCTGGATCCACCCCTATATCACTTTAAGGGCAAATTCAAAATAGGATTGGAGAAGGAAGCGATTAGTACATTTGGAAAGAGCATAAAAAGACGCATCTAACGGTTCGTTCACATTCTAAATAGATAAGTAGTGGAAGATACTCGCTTATTCATCATAACTTTAGTAATCAATCTTATCTCATAAGCGATGGTGGTATAGCGGTTAGCATAGCTGCCTTCCAAGCAGTTGACCCGGGTTCGACTCCCGGCCATCGCATTTTTTTTTCGTTTCGCAAAAGGATATCAGCATCACAAAATTATGTGTTAACCAAACTGGTTGATCTATTTCACACTTAGGTCAATGTTTAATAGAAAATTAACATTGGTCAAGGCCGGAATTTTCTAATTCTACAATAAATCATGCAGACGAGCTTTTCTTTGCATTCTTTTGAGATAATAAGAATAATCATCAAACTCATAGATTGGAATAGATCTACCGATCCTGTCTGAGTCAGGCGGTGTTTCCACTTTAGGACCCCCTCACCCCTAAAACTGATTTTTCATAGTTCTTAGGGAGGTAGAAATGTAAATCGCCAAAACCTGTAAATAATCGACTGAAAAACACCAAAACTTGATTTTGCTGTTGCTTTAGCAAAGTTGTGTGAAGTTGATGCTCAATAATGATAGACTATACACCTATAAGGCACGTGGCACTATGAGGTAAGATCAAGACCGTACCCAGGGGGAGGGGGGTCTGAACCCTCCCCCGTAATGTTTGTCTGACTCGTAAAAACATCACAAAAATAGATATAAACAAATTTTGTATGCGTTTTTGAGTTTTTGTGTAACCCCCCCCCCCCTCCCCGAAAAAAACCTGAGTAAAAAAACCCTCTCTCCCCCCCCCCCACCCGAAAAAAAAACCTGGGTATGGCCTTGGGTAAGATACTGTGTTTTCATTTTTCAATAGCCATCCACCACTTCAAGAAGCAACAGAATTCATTCTGAAAAACGGAATTTGAACGAAAAACAGAAAACATGAACTAAAATCCTTTTTCTGGGAATAAAAAAGAGACTTTTCGGTAAAGGTTTAGCATAGAGGTTCTTCAGAAGGAGACATGCTAGAAAAAAAGGTACTAATTTATGTTCATTTTTGAGGTTTTGTTAGCGTTTTTGACAAATTCATCCTCCTCCCCCCCCCCCCTAATGACCTCATATAGTCTTAGGCTGTAAAAACTAATGTAAAAAATTATTAAAACTGATTCAAAAACATATAAAAATGGGGAAAAACAAGAAAATGTCATTCATTGATACCTGCTGTATATCACTAGAAGGGGGGGGGGGTGTCAAAAATGTTAACAAAACCATGGAAATAAACATAACATTAGTAGCCTAAAGATGTTTCTCTTTTTGTTCTAGCATTTCTCCATTAAAAGAGCCGCTATCCTAGACCTCTGCTGCCTTTTTATTTCCCTACTACTTTACCTTTTACTTTGCACAATTTTTTACTTTAACTTTTCTGATTTTCGATTAAAACCAATGTCCTCAAATCACACCTTACCCTTTGAGTGTTCCATCCGAAGCTTGTAGTATATGCCCCAGAGGAAGCTACTATAATTTTTGGGTATGCGACAGTGACTCTAACTCGTCAACTGAGGTTCAAACCTCAGGTTGAACCTCAAGAAACCTCTTGAGGTTTCTTGAAGTTCAAAATGGTCAACCTAAAGTTCTCCGGTTTACTCAAAGCAAAGTTAGCCTACTCCTGGAATCACATAAGAGCCTAGCAATAGCCTAACAACGATGTTGGCACAATTTATCATTTATTTTTTTGGTTTTGATCAGGGCACTTCACATAGAAGGGATTGTCATAGAAACTTCAAAAAGGGCTCATTGGATTGGAAATTGAGACGGCTACCATCCTTTTTAATAGTCGAAAGTGATTGGAGGGCAAACAGCAGTAGTACTTTGCAGCAGACCTATGCTGCTTTTTTATTTATTTCCCTAATATTTTACCTTTTACTATGCGTAATCTTTTACTTTAGTTTTCCTGATTTTTTATTAAAACCGATAGCTGCAGTACAGCTGTCTTCAAATTGAGCTCTAGCTTTTGAGTGTTTTTCTACCAAGGTGACAGTTGGTTTCTTTAATGGTAAGCTTTAGCTCTAAAAAAAAATCACTCAAATGGTGCTAATTTTTTGTATATATTTTTTCTATGCCTGGAAAATAATCATTGGACAAGCCTAAGCTGAATTATCGGAAAAACAGTAATAAATCTTATTACCCTGGCTCCTTTGATGAGACCCCTGATCTAGTCTTCAAATTTGCTGATCGCAATTATAACCACAGATAGCAAACCCCAATTCCAAACGGACACAGACAAGCCCAAAATAACGCCATTGCTTTGTACTACAGAATACAAAAAGACCAAAGATACAAAAGTCACCAACTAATTCACTTCAGAATGACAGTGAAACCAATCATACATGTCAATAGCTGAATACCAACAACTTTTGTAGAAAATCACCAAATTAAAAAAGAAAATTACTAAAAATCAAAAAATTAACCTAAAACACCAAGAGAGTAAAAAATGGCGATAAATCACCAACGGTGTCAACCCTGCTAAAAGCCCGAGCTAAGGATAAGTGATGTCATGACAACACGCAGGAGAACCGATTCTGGTAAAAGAAACAGTGTGAAAATTTGTATGCTTCCTGATTTTAACTATATAGTTTTTTTCCAAGAACAGGCAACCAATGAGGAAGTAGTTTAAAGAAGAAATATGTTTCAAAAGAAAATTTCTTGAATTGTCCGAATTTGCTTGTTAAGTTAATTTACTCAAGTTTGCATTGAAATTTAGGCTTGACGTTCAATAAATCTAATTTAATTTCGATAATATAAAGCTATCTACCATGCTGTTTTGACAATATCTAACTGGAAATGTCGGCTGCTGTACTAATATTGTGGATGTTACGCAACAAAACATGGGCAAGGGATTCAAAGTGCCAAAGCCCATCAGCCTTTGTTAATAAAACATGGTCACTTAATGATTTTTTAAATCTACTTAAATTTGCATTCATTGGAACAATCCGAAAATCCTTGAATCTAGAATGAATACTTCCTACTCTTTCAATAGACAGCAAACTGTCTATTAGCATAACACAAATTTTAGCTAGTTCTTCTTAGGATAATGTAGACAAATCCAGTGGTGAAACAGTCACTTTCCAGAATGGATTCCCTTGTTAGAATATGCGCGCCCTGTTTAGGGACCACAGGTGCACAACATTGACTACTTAAGTAACGATCTCGAGGCTGTTCAAAAACGGGTGACAAAAATCATACTGGACTCCAAATATGACATGTATGCAACTGCACCTGCAACGTTGAAAATACCAACTTTGAGAGAACGGAGATTTCATCTCATGTGCAAATTTGGGCAATTTTGAGCAGTCTTATTACCCCCAAAGCCAATACTCGACACACGAACAAGTTTGAGCCAATAAGATGCAGAACGAATCAATTCAGCAATTCTTTTGTTCAATTTTATACAAGTGTCATTAATCATGCTTAGTTTTCTTCCTGTGCTGTAAGAGATAGCGTAATTTAGTTGAGGTAAATGAATCTTGAATTAATTGTAAAAGAAAAATCAGTTTTGTTTTGCTGATTGGGGATCATATCATGTTATTTATTTGTACTTATGTGCATTATGTTCCGTGTCACACAGATCACACCCGCCCACCGTTGTTTCAATTTTCTTTTGTCTTAGCTTTTAGTGTGTAGAAAACAATCACAAACGAGGCTTTTCATGTCCTGCTAACTCCGTTTGATGGTATTTTCTAGAATAAACCCCTCCAATACAAAAGGTACCAAGGACACATTCTCCATGCCTCAACAGAAAGGACTTTAGCAAATACAAGAACATCCTGATGGTCATTCATATAGAGGATCCTTTCGGCATAATACAAATCATCAGTTTGTATATTTGTCAACTATGTCTTTTTTACATCTTATATGCACAGGGGGGGGGGGGGGGGAGTGGTTTACGAATAAGCGTCTTTCATTTCAAAAATATCATAGAATCTGAAAACAAAACCAAAGACATAAAATGTTACATATACATTTATACAGGTCCAAAAACGAACAATTAAAATAGGAAAAACAAAATAACATTATTGCTTTATATGACGGTGCTTTGAATCCATAATTTGACGTGTCATGATGAAGTGAGTTTGAAGAGCCAGCAATACCTATAACGATAGAAAGTAACAAACCAACAGTTTAAGAAACTGAAACTGTGAACACCAATCAATTAATAAGAAAAACAAGTACAACATTTTTAGCATTTTATAGGTACCAGTAATACAGCATAACTAAAATTTAGTATTTTTCAGTGTCCTTAAGATGTATGATCCAATCCGTGCACTGACCAATATCTTTCATCGGTCGCGGTAGTAGACACGTATGTAAGTTAAGGAGAGAGGTTGGATTTAAAACAAAAAATATACAAGTTATGTAAGAAATAACAGACTTTTGCGATAAATCAGACAAAGTTTTGAAATTAAGGGAGATAAGAGAGGAGCAGGCCGAGCCCAAAGCCGCCCTCTCTTCACAGCGTACGTGACTGGCCGAAAGTCCTAAACATTGGTTTCCTTTAATTTTAATAAGTAAATTCATCAGTTCGTTTCGGCCTTTGAGACTAAATACCTCAGCCGTGAGGGTGGTGTAATGTATCTGGACAGAATTTCCAAGGAAGACCTTTGAAGGCAACTGAAGCGGGAAACTACGATTCTTCAGAAAGTGCAACTACAGAAAGTCGGAGGTAAGCCCCGACTTGCTGTAGAAGACCTAGGAAGAGATGGCAAGACAGCTTCGGAGGTGAGCCCCTATGCCTTCTCAAACAAGCTGACAACCGAGCGTCATATAAGAAACTGATTTATGAACGTGTAAAGGAGATGGCCCCAACGTGACCCATGAGGACGTCCAGGACAAAAGTCAAGTAAGTCAAATTCTTAAGTTGCTGATGTCACTCAAATGCTTATGTTTGCGCAAGGGGATTGGATTTAGAACAAAAAATATGCGAATTATTAAGAAAACAATACACTTTTGCAAAAAATCATACAAATTACTGAAATTTCGAGGGCTATGAGAAGGGAAGATCGGTCCCAAAGGACCCCTTCCTTCACTGCGCACGTGACTGCCTAAAAGCTCTGAAAATTGTTTTCCTTTAATTTCAGTATTGAATCAAATTCACTTTGTTTTTTTTATTGCCCTCAGTGTTTTACCAAAAGTTATTAGGCCCGTTTTTTGGTACTAAGATCTTACATCTAAGATCTTACATCTTTCTGCAAAGATTATCGTTTTTTAACTCATCTTTGTTCTAAGATCTTACAGCTCACTGATGTTAGCAAAAAGTGTGAAGACCGCCACTGTTCTGCCATATAGAACAATGATGAGAGAACTTTGATGATCTACTCATCATTGCCCCGACTTGCTGTAGAAGACCTAGGAAGAGATGGCAAGACAGCTTCGGAAGTGACAGCTATGCCTTCTCAAACAAGCTGACAACCGAGCGTCATATAATGATTCTATCTATTTAATCGTCTATCTATGATATTTTCAATAAGGTTTATTCGGTAGCCATTGCAGAATAAAATATCTTTGATATAATTTAATTAAGAATTTACATGATTAAGTGAACAGATTTTTAAAACTCTGTCGACTAAAGAGATTATTACCCCTCTTTTAACAGAAGGAGGGTGATTTGACGAGAAGTGTAGATGCCGATCATTATGGGTCGGCTTTCTGTATATAGAAAATTCATGGCTAAGAGTATTTTTTATAATCAAAACATCCAAGAAAGGCAGCTTTCCTGAATCTTCTAATTCCATTGTGAACTGGAGGTTTAGAATCAAAAAAATTTAAATGTACCAAAAAATCTCCAAGAGAGTCCTGTCCATGTTCCCAAACAGAAAGAATAACATCAACGAAACGAAACCAGAGGGAGTGTTTTAAGCGGAAACTATTCAAAGCAGCCAAATAAAGATACAATACAGTGCCCATGGACAGGCCCATAATTTGAAGGAAAAACTTATCTCGGAACTTAAAATCCTGCACATCTTGTTCTTTTTGAGGAGGCAACTTTAATATCTACTGTAAATCGCCTACCGCAATCTTTCAAAGAGGTAATTGAGATAAAAAAAAACAGGAATTTGGCTATAAATAGGGACACCGGAGACATTTCATTAAGCCCAATTTATAACAATTTAATACTAAAAGACTCTTTTGATTTTAAGAAAATCAAATTTAAGAAAACCTATTAACATATCTAATGAAAACCGAAATGGCAGAAGAGCAAAAAGTATTGCTAGGCAAAACATCCTTGCACAATCTCTTCGGTGAAATCCTTTTTTTCATTGGTTTCGGCTTTGGTCTTTCATTCAGTGTTTGTTCAGATCTTGTAGAGTGAACTCTAAAAGGTTAGATTCTTGTTGGTTTTTTTTTTTCTTTTTAGCACTGAGGACGACTTGGCGGAGGTCCTAGTCGAAATATTTGCTGGTTTTTCGTCTTCATATTTTACCACTGGCTGACAAAATCCTAGTTTTCTCACCCTTTTTTGGTTTTATTTATCATTTATTATTTCCTTCCCTCTCTTAGCTTCATCTTAGCACATTGATGAGTGAAAAAACAGCCCTACTATATCTATTTTCATACACTTGTCCGGCGATTGCTTACGGGTCTTAGTAAGTTATAATCGAAAGCAAGGGAATTTTAATCTCTTAGCTTTGGTACCCAAAATCTCTACAGTTTTTTTTTTTCTGGACTTGACCAACTTTAACACTGAACTCACGAGATATCAGTTTGATATATACTCATATTCTACTAAATGAATTGAATTCTCCATTGGCCAAGTTTAAAAAAAAACAACATTGAAGTCCACAATAAAACAATTTACTTCGAAGTTAGAAAATTCCTTTTAAAACGACTTTTAATTACATGAAAAAAACCTTCCATATCTACCTGCTACACTTAAAATTGTATAGATGAATTTAGAAGACTTGAAGAATTACATCACTTTTATATTAAAATGTATTTCCTCATTGCTTTATTGCAAAACACATAGCAAAATAGTTACATCAAATTTGGTGCAAAAACATCCATGGCTACTATAGATATTTGATTATTATTTATATATTCGATATCTTTTGGCCACATCATCCTAAAAAAAACTTTCATTGGGAAAATTCTCGCAAACAAAATAAATTTTTCAGTAGCTTTAAAATACCCAAAATACAGATTTATAAAGAATATTATATAAAAACTGCGGGTTATTGAGATAGGTTAGGTTAGATTGGTCACATGGTCATTATAAATATTTTATTATTATTATTATATTTGTTAAGGGTACCTTAACAACACCATCCTAGATTGAATCTTCACCGGAAAAATTCATGTAAACAAAATAATTTTACGCAGTTTTAAAATACCCAAAATCTAAAGTAAACTAAATTTTATATAAAACTGCAGGTTACTAAAACATCCTAGCACATTTTCAAATTTTTTGAAAAAATATAGATCACGGATTTTATGTTCTTCCCTCAGAAAAGTGTGATTTTGTCGCCGGTTTTATAAATGTAGAAAGTTAAAGAACTATTCTTTCTTAAAACTTAGCAACAATATTCACAAAGCAGTTCGCTTAGTTTTTTTTTTTTTTTGTCTGCTATTTATCCAAAATGGTCAGTGGATCTATTTGTCTTTTTCGAAAATCAAGCAAAATCGCTAGACGAAATACAGGTAGAAAAAATCTGTGAACATTTTAATACAAGTGGTCCTGAATAAGTTTGAAAACCGCATAAAGCGTTGCCCTCATTGGCTTTAATAAGCGGAACACATCAATATATCCTAGTTTTTTGCCTACGCGCAACCGTGTTAAAATTGGTTTACAATTTTGGACTGAATTGCAGCAAAACTTTTACCCTCAAATTTCAGCATAACTAGGGGAGATGTAACTTTCCATTTTTTATTATAGCCTATGCATAAAGAAGCAGAATAAATAAGATCATAAATTTAGTATTTGTTTTGCTTATATCCCCTAGTTTACTCTTGACTCACTGACTAACTCCTCTATCATTGCATAAAAGAAAGTAAAAATATGTGGCTGTTCAATTATTCCTATTCAGCGCAAATGGTTCATTCCATATACTTGATTGAAAAATCTTACTCAAAAATCGAGGTTTATCTAATGAGAAACGATAAAGTTATATTCAATAAATTGTTTGGTTAAATACATTAAGGCTAAAAGCTAACAAAGTTACTAGCAATAAATCATTTTTTTTTTATTTGTTGCAATTCAATATTATATTATATTGGCAATTATATTTGCTGATCATTTTAAGCTTTAATATCGTTTTTTACTTTAATTTGAAAAACTAACTCTTCTTTTGAGTTGGTATGGTTCAAGGTTAGAAATTAGTGCTTTATAAGTTCAAATGAGCTATAGACTATATGGGCTATTAGTAACTTCTGGGCCATTTTTCCCATATCCAAAGTTCATTAGCAAAAGTTTCGTTTGAAATTGGCAAAAATCAGAACATCTGTATTTATCAATAGGTCATAAGATCTAATTTTTGAGCGTACGATGTTCATGAAAATCGTGCGGTCTCACGATAAATCAGTGGGTATAGAAGCACTGAATACAGTTGAAAAAACTTATAAAAAAATTTGTTTAGCTATTTTATTAGAATAAACAATAGATTGGAAAAATACTGCTTGGGTTTTGACTGTTAACGAAATAACGACTTTTAACCGTTGACGGAATAACAGTTAAGTACAATAATTGAAAGTTTTATTTGTTATTCATACCAAAGTGAGCGGTAAGCCAACAGCTTGTCCCATTATACGTATAAGAAAAATTATACAAAACTTGCTTCAACTAATAAAAACATACGGGTAAATATACATACAGTCAACATAAACTCGAGTATATGAATGGCCCAAAGAGTATGACCCAAAAAGCATATCTAAGAATAAAAAAGGAACCAAAGACAATTAGCATTACCGACTAAAAGCATAAAGCTCATTATAGAAACTCATAAAAAAAACATTTGCACCATTTTTTTTTCTCTCATTTTTACTTATGCTTTACATTAAGTCGAAAAAAAAACACTTTTATCAAAAGAATACATAGATGTATTTGTACATATTTTTATAAAGTAGCCTAGGTATCCCATACTAATCTAGCCTTGAAAATTTCGTAATTAATCAAAAAAGTTAAAAAGACAAAATGATCAGCCTACTCTCAGAGAATACCAGGTTAAATTTAATTGAATACAAACTTTAATCACTACAAATGAAATTTTTTATAAATTTTTAGTTCTCCTGATCGACACTACTTTGTGAATGACACTCCTAATTGGTTAGCCGAGCCTAAACTTGAAACCCTCCGTCCGCGAGGACAGGGGTTCGAGTCCAGGTGTCGCTGGTTATTTGGTTTGGAACGTCACTCTTTGGTTTTTTGGTTTGGCCAGTGGCGTCACTCTGTAGCTCAAAAAGAGTCGACCCAGCTCTAAATGAGTACCCAGAGAAATATGGGGAAGGTACACAAGAAGGGTGTATGAAAGCACAGGATAGCTGGCCCCCAGCCATCCCCCCCCCCCCATTCCACTTTCTGGCTGAAGAGCCGTAAAACAGAGATCAGCACCGTCGGTAGGGACTGTAAAGTCCAGTGCCATATTCTTTACCTTTCACTCCTATTTTTTAATCCTTTATTAATCTCCTTTCTTATCGGTTTGCCACGCACTCTGGTTAATATTGTTCTTAAAGTTTAGATTTTGCTTGTTTCAAAGATTTTGATTGGCTGTTCCAATATTTATAAGCTAGAGAAGATGCCACATCACAACTTATTCATTTACTTTTACGAGGAGAATAGCTTTATTTAGAAGCTAACAGGTTATATCCCTGTAAAAAAAAAACAATGTTGCAATTGTTTTAATAATCATAGTGACGGCGTCAGACGCAACCTAGTAAAGTGTGACCTCTAGCCAATAGCAACTGAAAATTTAAAAATGCGCTATGAAAAACTAGTCAGAGAGAAACGTCATTTGAGGACGATTCAGGAATGATAACTACTATTTCGATTAATCTTAATAGTAGAAGTTTATTGCGAAAAAACCATTCAAATTTCAAAGAAAAGCCCTTAAACCCAACAAAAATAGTGGCGGATCGAAATGAAAATTGTACCATTGAAATAACCACATTCAAAAGTAACGTGTCTCTAAGTGTTGATGATATCAATCATCTTAACTGTAAAAATAAAATCATCAATGACTTTTTAGGTGACAATTCAGCGGCATTATTCCATCTTTTCAAATTAATAAAGACGAAGTTTCTAGGCAATGGACTTTAGATCTAAATTGTATGTATCATTACTAAGTCATTAGATCTATTCCATCGTTTGGCAATAGCCTATAGGACAGAAGTAAACGAAGCATATTGAATTTTGAGAAATGAGCCATAATATCTGAAAACTACAGATACACCCATATTCTATCAAATGACGGAGAAAAGGTAGCACTTACACTTAGAACTTCAAATGATCAGGTAGATCTTGTAGACCACACAATTTATTTGCTGGCAATGACTCATCTGAAAAAAACCAATAAAGTGAACGTTAGTTTTTAAACAAGATATAGTTGTTTTCAGCAAACGTCATGTAATGCTACTACTACTACTAACAACAACTCACCGCAGTACCAAGCCGCCTGAGGCCAACACAGCTATGCACGCTCCTCCTCCATCCTAGCCTATTCAAAGCCTTCCTCTTTACACCCTCCCAAAAAGATCCCCTTTCCCTTAAATCTTTCTTTACGACATCCTCCTACCGCAAACGAGGGCGAACTGTGTGGTCTTAGCGCATTTTCTAAGTATTTGTGAACTAGTTCATACATTCCTAAGTTCGCCAAGATAAATATCTTCAACTGCTTGATGAACTACTCTAAGGAAATCTTTTATGCAGCAAAGCTGCTACAATATAAAAAAGCAAATAAGTAACAAAAAGAATGTTTTGGTTTCTTCTGAAATGTAAACAAAGAAACAAATTTCGGGAAAAATCATCTCAAAATCCTTCAACTAAGTAAACTATCTTTTTTTTCAAAACCATCAAGTTAATTTTCTAGATTATCTTAGTATATTACTTTTCAAGCAACTTAAAATATAACTTCTTACAATACAGGTTTTTTTCATTATACGTTTTCAAGTCTTAATGAAGCCAATGTTATCAAGTCCATATTTTACATCTTTTTTTCGGGGGGGGGGGGGGAGAGTGGCACAGTATTGGTAGGAGTATGTTAAATAAATAAAATTTGACCACAGAGAATCAGAGAGTTTACTTGTAAAAACTGAGTCAGACCCTTTCTGCAGAAACTGTAACCGTAAGGGACACACAGCCCTCCGAAAACAATCTTGCCCGGCTCACCAAAAGCGAGTCGTAATCCTTAGAACATCGGATAAAATGAATCTACCCTACTCAGTTGTAGCTGCAAGAATCCCTCGGCAACCCACACCCCATCGGCCCAGTAGAAGCCAAGCAACAGTTGTTGTAGAAGATGCAAATACAGTATCATTTCCTAAAGAGGCAAACAATGTTCATACTCAAGGTATTAGTCAGTCCCCCCATCCCTTACCTAAGTTTACTTCAACATCCTGCCCCCCAAAAGGTTCATCCGAAAGCTGCCAAGAATGGCAAAGACTTGCAATTTATTTCACAGTCAGTCACTTAATTGAGGTTTGTAATGAACCTGAGGAAACCAAAAATATTCTCAAGAAGAAAGCTATCACCAAACTCCTAGGTGATGACATCTTAGAAAAAGCTATAGCTCAACTATCTTCCATCAAAAAGGACATAGGTTCCACATCAAAGCTAGTTAAGCCTGTTGACTCAACTGCAAATCAAATCGGTGTCATTGCCCTAGTCAAAGGCAAGAAATCTAAGAAAAAAACGGCAAACTTTCCATCCCAGTCCAAAATTACCACCAATGATAATTCGTCGGCTGAAGAAGAATTTCAATATTCAAATCAAGCAAATGATGAAACTTTGACCACAATGGATATTTAAATGTATACTATGCAATATTTTACGTTTCTCACGAAATTATCACTGTGCAATAATGTTGTTTTTAACTATTACGATGACCAAAATAATTTGTGCAACAACCCCTTAGCTAGCCCTGATAGCCCCTTAAGCCATATTAACTGTGAATATCTCGACACTTTTGATTTGGTAAAAAATGTAAAACCTAAGCTAATGGAAGAGACCAAACTTAATATAATCTGCTTTAACATCAGAAGCATAAGAGATAAGTGGACTAATTTTAAAGATTTAATTTTAATTAACGGTTACTGCCCTTTCGACGTAATTGGAATAACGGAGACGTGGCTTTCAGAAATTGATGATACTAATGAATTTTCCCTCCCTGGCTTTCAAGCTATTCATATTGAAAGAAAATTAGCCAAGTCCTCTGGTGGCATTTGTCTTTGCATCCGGTCAAGTCTAAAATTCACCAGGCTATTACACTGTGAATCCTTATTCTCGCAACCTATAAATAATAGATGCATTTATTCAATAATTGTTGATATAAGTGTTGACGACAATTCTTTTATTTTTTCATTGTTTTATAAACCACCCTCATTTCCAACACCTTTCTTTTGTAATCTTTTTGATGACTTTTCTAGTTTTATTAATTTACCACAAAAGAGGGCAATAGTTTTTGGGGACTTCAATTGTAATTTACTAAATGTTAGCAATAATAATGATTGTGATACCTTCTTTGAAACATTTACCTCAAGTGGTCTTCTTCCAACACTCCTTTTTCCTACTAGAGTTGATCCTACGAGGTCTACCGCTACTGTAATTGATAGCATTTTTGTATCCACTTCCCTGGGAAACCACCTGTCCTCCAAAATAATAATCTCTGACCTGTCAGACCACTTTCCAATCTATCTCTCCCTACCCTTCCTACCAACTGCTAAACACCCTAGAACTAATATCCTTACGTCTAATAGAATATATAATATTGTGAATATGAACTGGTTCACGGATCGTTTGGAATCCTTTGACTGGTCCAAGGTTTTGGATTGTCAGGATGTTAATTCAGCCACAAATGGTTTTACACAGGGACTGAGTGATCTTATCAGTTCAACCTTTCCAGTCTGTAAATCAAACGAAAAACTACCTATATACACCCCTGGATGTCCAATAGCCTGATAATCTCTTCATACTGTAAAAATGACCTATATAAGTTAGCTTGCAAAACCAGTAGCGTTATTGACCTAACTAATTATAAAAAATACAAAAACTTATATACCAAACTCATTCGTGAAGCAAAAAAAAATTATTATTATTCAAAAATCACTCACTGCAAAGGGAACTTGCAAAAAATTTGGTCAACAATAAATGAAATTCTTTCAAAAATAAGGAATTCAAGGTCTATACCTATTAACCTTAAGGACATCAGCGGCAGATTAATTGACCCAATTTCAGTACCGGATGCTTTTAATAATTATTTCACCAATATTCCAAATGCTAACTCCTGTTTCCCCTCCGAGTCAGTACACCCTAGCAAGAATCCCATATCCATGTTTTTCTCTCCAACTGATAGTAAAGAGGTGCTTCAAGTTATCGAATCTCTCTCCAATAGTAATACACCTGACTTCTTTGGCATAAGTAATAAGCTTCTTAGAACTGCATCTTCCTATTTTTGTGAACCCATTGTACATATAGCAAACCTGTCTATGATCAATGGAGTCTTCCCAGAAATATTTAAATCAGCAAATGCTATCCCGATTCATAAAAAAAGGCGATCCGTCTGAGATAAGTAATTATCGTCCAATCTCACTTCTCCCAGTTGTATCCGAAGTGCTCGAGAGAATTATCTTCCGACGTCTTTCTCCCTTTTTATTTGGGATTAATCCTTCAGATTCGTTGATTTCTTCTCATCAATATGGCTTCCGTTCCAAATTTTCAACTGCTCATGCACTAATCGACGCCACACAGTTTATCCGTTCCCAACTTGACCTTAAAAATACTGTAATTGGCTTATTTCTGGATTTTTCTAAGGCCTTTGACATGGTTGATCACAGTGTTTTATTAAGTAAACCCAAGAACATAGGGATTCGTGGAATTCCTTTCTCATGGTTCGGCTCTTATCTCTCTGGTAGAGTACAGAGTGTGAGTCTGGGCGGAATGACCTCGCATCCCCTACCTGTCCGGAGGGGCATCCCACAGGACTCTGTTCTTGGTCCAATACTTTTTCTCCTTTATATTAATGATTTGGTTAAGGACCTGGGTCCATCAGTGCACCCAGTACTTTTTGCTGACGATAGCAACTTTTTCATCACCGGCCCTAATTTACCACCCGTCGTCACCTCTGCTCAAATCCTTCTGAATAGAGTACAGGAATGGTCTCTCATTAACTGCATGACCATTAACAGCAAGAAAAGTCAGGTTGTATTATTTCAAACCCCATACAAAAAAAATGAAGCTCAGCAAGCACTTGGCCTAAAATATTCCACCAATCTCCTACCGCAGGTCGAAGTTGCCAAGTTTCTTGGTGTCCACATAGACTCCTCCCTATCATTTGCAACTCATGTTTTCTATATCAGAGCCATAATCTTGCGACAGGTAAGTATGATTAATCGTGTGAATAATTTTCTTCCCCCTGATATCCTTGTCACCCTTTATTACTCTTTTATTTACCCATATATCTCATACTGCGGATCTGTTTGGGACAACACTTATCCTTCAGTTACCAAAAAATTAAAATCTGCCCAAAACCGTGCCATCAAAGCAGTTTTTCGGCTGCCCCGACTATATCCTACCCAGGACTTGACTATCTTATTTTAATTGCAATAATTTTGAAGGCCTATGTCTCCGTTCATCCAACCGTTCCTTTATTGTCCCCAAGTATGTCTCTAGCTCCGCCCAGCGATCTCCCATTTATAAATTTATACTTCAATGGAATATAATACCCTCCAGTATCGAGCTATCCACAAGTTTTCGCACGCTGTATAACAATGTTACTAAACTTTGATATTATAAATCTCTAAATTTTTAATCAATTTGCTTTAATTTACCCGTGTTTTCTCTTTTTTTCTTTTTTTTCTTTTTTTCTCTCTTGTTCATTTTCAATTTTTTTGTTGTTATGGTCCTCAACAAGTTCGCTTCTAGGATCCTTATTTTTATTGGTGTTATGGTTCATATTTTTTTTTTTTTATGTCAATAAATTGAAAATGAAAATTGAAAAAAATGTTTGGGCTTATAAATAAATGAATTTGGATACAATCTGGTACTGATTTCCTGCACAAGTCAAAAGTTACTAGAAGTTTTCCACGGACCATCCTGGAGAAGGGTGGATTTTTAAGTGGAAGGTTATACGTATCCCAAAGATTATAGGCTAAATGAATAAATGAACCAATGGCAGCGTAAGACAGGTTTACGCTCTTCCATGTGTTAGTTAACATCCATGGTAACATGTCACAATTTGGTTTAGAAACATATAATTTGGCATGAAATTTGAAAACGGAATCCTAAAGTTTAAATAAAGAAAATAAACAGTATCTAAATTGTCAACATACAACGCATTCAACAATCGTTTTAAAAAAGTTCGAAAAAGTCTGTATGTCTATCCCTTGAAGGTAAATAACAACAGCGCCATCTACTAAAACAATGCGTACAGAATTGTTCAAAATCTAATATTCAGATGTTTCTAAGATTGCTCTGGGCTTAAGAAAAGAAGAAATGGCTTGCTAAGAGCAGCTATGTCAAAATAGATCGTCTAAAACAGATAATTGCTGTACCAAAATTTATTTTGTTCGATCCAGATTTTAATCAATGTTAAAGCATATATCAAATGTAGATGGCACTATATTACAATTCATATTCACTCAGAATTTGCTGATAGATAAGTTCCAAAATAGCGATGGTTTCAAGCCCATATTAGTAACTTGACGCGTTATTCGCTTAAAATGGGATTTTCAAAATGAAGTTTTTTCTCGAAATTTCTAATTGATGTCCCCTGAGTGTTTTCAGTTTTGTTTTACGTTTCTTTTCCCGTCGTTTCATATATTCATATTCTTTTTCTTTACTAATCTTATCTAGGAAAAACGGTTTTTTTCATGAGATATTTTCCGTCAAAAATTTATTTTTTTTAATTCAGAAGATTTCACAAACGAAGCTGACCAATATTCTGCTAAACGCTTTGTATGCAACATTGGGAGCCTCCTAGTACTCAAATTTTTCTTTTCATTTTTATTAAACAATCAACATAGATTTTTTTTCAAGATGCTGACAATATGCTACAGATCGTATAGAGTGGAAAGTCTTCCAGGAGAGTCTAGATCAGATCCAGCCCTTAATGCAGATCAGTGGTTTTGGATACTCAGAAGAGAGTATCCGTTTTTTTCGTTTAAAAACAATGCACTATTATCTCGTTATAGAGATGGCGTGTCCATAGGTTTCCTTTAAAGGTGAAGGTTCTTATAAGCAGTTTGGTAACTATAACTTGTATTGTCCCACGGCTAGGGAATAAAGCCGTGACTGTCAAAGAAAGCGTTTCTTTTCATAAAAGGGGGGGGGGTGAGAGGCCTTAAACTTTTGGGAGAAGGGGGTAAACCATCTTTTCTCCTCTCCTCGCAAAACAATATATGCTGCAATTTCTTTTCTTTTTACGCCTCTTTTAGTTGAGTATAAAAACGGAGGAAATGGGCTAACTACGTTTACATATTCGCACTTATTCTTTTATAGCATTCAATAATTGAAAACGAGATCATACAAAAAAATAACCTGTTTTATTCATCCTTTTATTTTTTTTTAAAGAATGAACAAAGTTTGTAAAATATAGAAATTCTGAATGTATGACACTTTAACTACAGATATTCCTCGGTCAGACATTGCCGCAATTCCGTAGGGACCAGTTTTACGGTGCATACGATTAAACTTACAAATATTTACTTTCAGAATCTTAAGAAATGAAAAATCAAATATGGACCTCAGTTTCCCCAGGGAAAATTGAAACCTTGCTCCTTGCAGGGAATACACTATGAGGAGGGGGCCTCCACGTCCAGCTCCCAGAAAAGCCAATTGTTTTTACTATTTAGTGTTTAGTTTCCAATACTGTTCATGTTATTCGACGTTTTTTTCGGTGATTTGATGAAAATGCCACATCCCCTCCGCAAATGGAATCCTATATACATGTATGCGATTTTAGATTTACTTTACTCGACAATCAGAGCCATTGTTGCAATTTTTTTAATCTTATGAAAATTCCAGTTTGGATTGGAAATTTTGTTTAAATTTGGTCAGTAATTTTCCTTGAGAAAAAAGGGTAAATCCGGGGTGCGTTTTCTCTTTCGTTGCTTCCTCTCCCATTTCCTAGTTAAAAGATGCAGCTCACCTATTTTTTTGGGATACGGTAGATTTAAGTTATTCATAATGGTAGTAAACTCGTCTTTTCCCTTGGTAAGTCGCGGATTATACCGTTTCTCTTCGCCAACAGTGCTTGCAGTGAAACCTAAAAAAAAATTAAAAAAAAATCATAATTTTAAAACCATAGGGACTGAGCAAGGGCGTAGCCAGGGATTTTATCAAGAGAAGAGGACTCCTTTATTTTATCACACCCTCAAAATAACAATGATGCGTCATTATTCTTGGTATATATATTTTTTTTTACTGCATGAGGATCCACAGTCTTTGCATGAGAACTATACTAGTTTAGTGCATGAGAATCCACACTCTTTGCATGAGAATTGCATTATTATTATTATTATTATTATTATTTTTTGACAGGTTGCCAATATAGACATCACAAGTTTCATTCTACTTCAGCAATATACACTCTATAATGCTTCAGCATACACGCCTGTCTCTGAGCCTATGATGACCTCTACATAGGGGCTCTGATTAGAGGGGGGTGGGAGGTGGGGGTAGGGGTTAAGAGGATAGGGGGGGGGGTCAAACGTCTCTACTGAAAACAGAAGTGACACCGATTCGGACTCCCTTCAATACGCACCCCACGTAGCACCTTCTAGACCTATTCTCTGGTGTTCAGTGGCTACTAGGCTTCACACCTACATACACGAGGGATAAAATTGAAGAATAAAATCCATCCCCCTGTCGAAAATTGAAGAATAAAATACATCCTAAAATGGATTTATATGAATTTAAGATCCCCCGAAAAATTCCCATATATTCTTGAGAAAACTTTAACTTTTTTGTACCTATCGCAGCTTAAGAAATACAGGAAATGACATTTCCGTTTTGTAACACGAATCTGACTGTTATACGAAAGTTTTCGAAGTTTTAAATTAACTTCACCTAAGCCTCTTAGCCTTTAGTCTTTATCAAGAAATAAATTCATATTTTCTTCTTCTTTTTCTATTTTTATATGTAAACTTATCGTTTTTTATTAATAGGTTTGCGTTCTCTTAAAATAGACCGCGTTATGGGCTCATACAACCAAGACCTAAAAAGGATACTACTATTACTACTAACAATTCAATGCAGCACCAAGCTGCCGATGGCCAACACAGCTACGCACGCCCCTCATCCATCCCAATCTATCCAAAACCTCCCTCTTTACACCCTCCCAAGAAGTTCCAATATTCCTCAAATCCTTCCTTACGATATCCTCCCACCCCATTTGGGGACGAGCTGCTTTTCGTTTGGCTCTAGATGGTTGGCCGACATGAACAATCGTAGGCAAATTGTCATCATTCATCAATAGAACGTGTCTTAGCCATCTGAACCTTTCTCTCATTGTAGCCCCAGAAAGCGGGATTGAACCACATTACTCGTACAGCTTACTGTTTGATATTTTACTATCATGCCGTCTGGCTTATTCTCCAGATCTACTGGATGATCTCCATTTCAAGCCTCTCCTCCTCTCCAATAAGCTTAAAGCATTTTCACTAACATTCCTAGCTAAATTTCTAACTTTCCTCC